>CAKNXH010044767.1:0-18442 GCA_932178445.1 Andricus quercusramuli
GTCAATTGCTAGGTTTCTCTCCACGCAGACTAAAAGCTAAACAAGTGCATAAATCTGATCAACCGGTATCAATAATAAAAGTGAATTCTTTCAGGGTTGAGTGTAGCATAACTACAGGTGCATACATTAATGGCCAGAAAGTACATACTATTCATGAGTTTTTTCCCTTAGTGCCACCTGGATATAAGATAGTGGAAGTACCATCTCATGTCATTTACCTGCCAGTCGCCGTGCAGTCAATAGATCATATACAGCTCCGGATAGTTGATCAAGACGAACATTTGGTTAATTTTCGTGGAGAAGTTATAACAATTAGACTACACATCAAGTCTCTCTAATAATAATGGGTATTGTTTTCAACACAAAGATTGGCTTTGGTTATAATAAACCAGCACGATGCCAAAAGCTAATCAGTCGACAAATAGCAGTCAAAGGGTTAACACCTCAAAGTGCCCTCTTCCTAAAAAGTCAAGGTCTGAAGCTCAAAAGAAGAAGAAAATAAAGAGATTCAAGATTTTTTGCACCTGCATCTGCAAATTTGTCTATCATCGTTTGATCATTTGTCATGGACGGGGAAATTTTAAATATTCAAGCACCAATCATCTTTGATGAGTCGATTGCACACTGTGAAATTCATGCACATCAGCCTTATGCCTCATCAACCTTCAACAACAGTGATGAAATTCGGATTGCTGTTCAAAATCAGGACCACTGTCTCCTGCCGAGCAAAAGTTCACTTCACGTGCATGGAAGAATCGTAAGAACTGATGGAGAACCAGTTACAAACACAGTCTTAGTTTCCAATGCCATCTGTCATTTGTTTGAAGAAGCAAGATACGAAATCAATGCAATAGAAATTGATAGAAACAAGAATGTTGGTCTCACTAGTCTCATGAAAAATTATGTATCTCTAAATCCTGGACAATCACGTTACATACAGAATACTGGTTGGCTCGAAATAAATGATAATAATCAATCATTAACCATCGCTACTGGCTACTTTGATGTAGCCATACCGCTTAACATGATATTTGGTTTTGCTGAAGATTATCACAAAATCATTGTCAATGCTAAGCATGAACTTATTTTGACAAGATCAAAAAGTGATGCAAATGCCATCTTGCAAGCGGCTCCCATCGAGCAGTATAAAATTGAAATTAATAAAATAGAGTGGTTATTGCCTAGCGTTAGACTGTCAGATTCACGAAAATTTCAATTGCTAAAATATATTGAAAAAGATCCACCTATTCCAATAAGTTTTCGAACTTGGGAACTGTATGAATATCCTCTACTTCCAACTACTTCAAACCACGTCTGGACAGTAAAAACCTCAACACAATTGGAAAAACCGAGATTTGTCATACTTGGATTTCAAACAAACAGAAAAAATAATACTACTAGAAGTTCTAGCAACTTTGATCATTGCAATCTGACTAATGTCAAACTACTTTTAAATGATCAGTGCTATCCTTATAGTAATTTGAATCTTGATATTAATCGAAATCAGTACGCTCTTCTCTATGAAATGTACACAAACTTTCAAGCTAATTACTATGGTAAAGAACCGCAAGCATTGCTATCGAGAGAGGAATTTATACAGTATGCACCTCTAGTTGTTATTGACTGCTCTAAACAAAATGACTCACTGAAATACGGACCAGTTGATGTTCGTTTAGAATTTCAAACTAGTGACAATTTTCCTGCTCAAACGTCAGCATATTGCTTAATTTTACATGATCGTATAGTTGAGTATAAACCAATAAGTGGTGGAGTGAAAAAGTTGGTATAAAACTGTTGTAACCACATGGAGATAGTTTAGTTGCAATCAAGATGGACTACATTGTGGATATGCAGGGCTTCAAGTTACCACACAATAAATTTGTCTTGAAAGAATTGGCTATATTACCATTCTTTGATGCTACAGGTATAAAGCCATATTCTTTTCTCTTTCAACCACCCTGCAAGTGGAAAAACATTCCACCAAAGTATAAGTCTATAAACATTTGGACAGAGCGCAATCATCATGGAATACCTTGGAATTCTGGTGATTTACCGTATTCTCAAGTGCCTGTAATTCTCGAGAATTTTTCAGCAGAGGCAACAAAAATTTTTGTAAAAGGCTTGGAAAAAAAGAATTGGTTGCAACAATTTGCAGAAATATCGTGTGAAATTGTTGATATGCTTGATTTGGAATGTCCCTCGCTGAAGGAATTGCGTGAAATGTTTAGAATTAATTATATTAAATGTACACATCATATGTATGAAAATTACTCTAATTGCGCAATTGAAAATGTAATTTTATTGGAAAACTGGATGACTATAGAACATGAATATTTTATTACTTGTTTTAATTTATTATAATTATATAATATAATAATATATAATATATAATATATAATATAATTATAATAAGACAAAAAATATTTTTCCATATACTTAATTTATAGTCTACTTATTTTGTAATTATAATGTACTGATATTTTAGAAATAAATAAAAGAAAATGAAAATGAAATTTGTGTTTTGTTTTAGTTCCTTGTTCTCATAATAATAAGTGCGAATAGTAGATAAGCGAATCGTGAGTCAGCGAACATCATTGGCATTGTGGCTTGAAGAAACATCATCCTTCGGTATTGAGAGGTTACGTCTGCTGGATCAGGTTGCAATAAATGAAAAACACCAATTTATATTCAACTTATTTTTTCTTCTCTCCTCTTTATTTTCAGAGAATTTCACTTACAGTGTAGCTATCTTACGATCTAAAACTTGATTAAACACTCATTCCTCTGCTTACATGTCATTCGTATAACTCACACATACACACACGCTTCACTCTGATCGTAGCTTCCGGAGCCTACAACTTCTCATAATAATAATAATCCACAATCTTAATTTAATATATGTACTGTATACAAATACTATAACTATATACATGAGATTAATTATATACAAACACTATATACATGAGATTAATTATATACAAATACTATATACATGAGCTTAATTATATACATTATCAACTTCCATGGGTTTGCAAATTCTTTTGGCATATCCCCATGGAAGTGTATCTGTCGTTCCAGGAATAAGCACTCTTTTATCGTCGTGCCAGCTTAGTGCAATTTTTTTCTGTTTAATAGTGTGCACTTCGTGTTTTCTACTGCGGATCAAATTTTGGTACGCTGTTACATTTTCATATTTAAGGAGACACTTTTTATAATCATTAAATGTAATTTTCCTCAACGCAGACCCTTTCACACCCTTAGCTTTCTTTTTCTCACACCTTTCATTCCAGATTTTGTATACATATGATTTCGCTCTCAAACCAACAAACTCTGTTATAATTTTTCCACTGCACTCATCTTTCATTAGTCCTAATACTTTTTTATTTTTTAGCGGTATTCCGTAAACATTATCTGGAGGATAATCTGATGTGTCAAATTTATGAATATCCCGCTTAATGAAATCATAAATGTTTGGAACGGTGAAATGGTAGATGAGACTATCAGTGTCGGTGTAAAGCAATTTTGTGCGATTTCCAAAATTAGGTAAAATGTAGTTGTAATGAAAGTCGTAGGTAATTATTTTGGAGAGATCGAGAACAGCAAATCCCACATAAATTGGTTTATTGAATTTAACTTTAAGTCTTTTTGATTCAATAATAACCATATCTTCATCGAATATGACACAGCTATGAAAATTTGGCTTGGAAATCAGAGCTTTTGCACCGTACCTTCCATCCCAGTTTGTTATCAATCTCACTTCTCTATATTTTCTAACATTCTCCATTGTTTTGCCAAAGACAGAATTGTTCATCAGCTTGTAGAAATTTTTCTCAAAATCATTGCTAGACATTTTTCGTTTCTCTGTATTTAGGTCAATGTACTCTTTTAGCCAAGGTTTTTGCTCAAACTTTAGAATTCGATGAATTTTCGTTACCTTCAGCCCCAAACTCAAATACTTTTTCAAATTTCTATAGTGGACTACGTAATTCTTCTTTGACAATACACTCGTTATCAGTTTTGGTATTTTACATGAGGAATTAGGCGGTACAAAGTGCTCTGGAGCCAAAGGCAAATCTCTGTGAAGATCATGCAATTCTGCAGGATATTCCAAGTCTACCTCTAAAATGTAACCTATTGGTGAATCATCCGGAATACTTTGTACATTGATATCTTGATCAAGTACCCATTCGAAACCACCAAAAGGTAAACATTCGCTCATTGCTGCACCATACTGGTTGTTGATATCAAAATATGAGATATATGATTCAGGTTCGCTTGGATTAAAATCTGATCCCATGAATCGGTTATTCGCTTTGGCATATCTGTTTGAGCACTGCGATACACCACCACGAATACCCCTCTCAATTAGAAGAATCATTTCAGGATCTGTTAATAATTCAAGTTCAATTCCGATTAATTTGAGCATCGCATCAAAAGCAAGTCCTGGAGCTGTATAGTAATGTAAGGGATCGAGATTGTAGGTTGAAAAGCAATTTTTTCTGAAATTTTCAAAAATATCAGCCAAAAGCATAACGTCGGTTTTCAAGTATAAATCAGAGTATTCTCCCAAAGTTTGTATATGGAACGTTTCCCAAACATTGCATGCATGTTGGTAATCTTCATCGGAAATTTCGTCATTATTTAATTTTGAATAAAATGCGCTTTTAGGTGGTAACTGATGGTCATTTAATTTTTCCCAATCATTAATATAGTCGTAAGGAAATACTCCTTTTCTGACTAATAATTGAAATTCTTCTGGATTATTGCAATGCTTGAGAGTAATTTTTTTATCATCATTTGCCAGATAAGAAGATAATTTTTCAAGGCTACTCGGCATGAAACGAAACGAATCTATAAACCGAAGATTTACTTTTGTACCGGCAACATATTTCGTGAACGAGATGTATTTCTCTTTGTTGATGGGTAATAATTTAACCTCACCCTCAAACTGCTTAGCTAATGCTTTGATGAAAAAGTGTGAATCATATCCTGACAAATTGTGGAAAACTACTGGTACAGTGTGTGAGTCCTTGTAATTCACATTGCAGCCCTGATGACTTGCACCACGAAACTTTCCCGTAAAGTGGCAATGGTCGTGATGTCTTACGTCATCTTGTTGAAATGTTTGTTCACAAATGTGGCAGTTTTGAGCAGACCTAAACTCTACTTCTTGCTCAGGACTGAGTTTCTCCATTGGTACAATGCATGTTAATTCAGAATCAATATTTTCGGCAATTTCTTTTAATTCATTCACGAACCACTCTATACAATCTTTTCCGCGATAAATTTGAAATTTTGAACGAGAGTCGTCAAAGCTGCAATGTAAATATAATGCAACACTGTATGGAACATGCTTTTGATACGGCCCTATATTGAAAGGATTTTCAGCAACTTCCATTAATAGACATTCAATGTCAGCATAAACGGAGAATGGAACCTTCTCTTTGAATCTATAATTTCGGAATTTCAAAAATCTTTCTTTTTCATTGGGTAAAATCATTCTACATTGATTCACATTTTCACAATCCAATTTGTGATTCTGTAATGATTTTTCTAATTTGAAGTGACATAGGCACCTCTCACACAAAAATGTGTGATGGCTATCCTTTGTAAACTGAGATTTTACTAATCGGGATAAGTTTTTAATCAAAGCGAAGTGATAAATTGGATTATTGTCTTTTGATTCGTTTTCATTGGAACAGTCAGTGTTAAGATTTATATTTTCGATCATCAAAAGGTGTATTGTAGGACGGCTAGACTTTTCCTTGCTCAGATAGAGCGGTACAATTTCACTTTTTTTATATTTGCTATCATCTTCTACGCCATAAACATTTATGCACAACTCATTCATTTTTTCAAATTTTGGAATATCTTCGAGAATTATAGGAAACGAGATTCCATCATATTTCAGTTCTGAATTATAATGTGGGTAGGAATCAACTCGATTTTTGTTAGTGGTGACAGGATGAATAGCGGCCATTATCGACCACAGAAAACAATAAACATCATTATTCTGAATATTTATAACAGCCTTTTTATCTCTTATATATTTTGGCAAATCAATGAATGTCGATAAACCTGAATTTATTGGTAAATATTTATTAAAACTTACTATCAGGTTTATAATTTCACTAAGTGCCCATCCTGAATCCGTTTCCTGTAATTCTTCTACTTTTACTAAAATTTGGCCTAAAACATTTTCATCGTACCACGCACTGATGTCAGTTGATGGAAGGATTCTACTATTTTCAGTGTTTATGTATTTAATTTCTTCTACCGTTTCACCGTTCACTATTTCTTTAAATTTTCCGGCAAAAGAAACGTTTACTTTCAAACCCCCATATTGTTTTAAAATATTTTTTATTCGTTGAACGATCATTGACTTTGTGTCCTCCAGAAAATGTTTAAGGTCCTTATGTCTTAAATTCACTACACATCCGGTTCTTATCCTACTCTTAAACGCTGTTTCTAACTCTTCCCACTGTATTCTATCTGTTTTTCTATTTGAATTTCCCACCCCTTTTCCCATTTTTCTCATTACATTCAATTTAGTGTTTAACGCTTTTAAAATTCCTACTGTTGATTGAACATGCATTTTTTGACCTACAGACAATTCTAAATACTTTAACATATTATTTAATATTTTAATATTCTGCCTACCAAATTTGATCCACTTGTTGATTTTATTGATTTTTTTATTCTCAGTTAGCATGATGTATGCCTGGTCCATGATGGAGATGAGTTTCCTGCTTTGTTCAGGCTCCATTTTTTTTCTGTCAGGCACGAGTCCACTACAAAACTTTGATGCTCACTCGGTGGCTGAGAATCAACTGGAAAATTTTTTGGCGTGAAACGACTTTTTAACACATAATATTCCACTGAATAGAAACTTTAACCTAGAGGGCACACTTACCTCCCACAATCACCTCCTTTTCTAATTTCCTGTTCACAAATGTCAATTGCAAAGCTCTTCCAGCAGTCTTGGTATTTATAGTGTGGATAAAAACTGGAAAAAAATGTCTATGAAACAACCTTTCTTTTCAAAAACTCACAACATTTCACTGAATTTTTCACTTTAAATCCAAACAAACACTAACCTTTTTTTAACAGGCAACCTTTTAAATGCGACTCTCAGATAAAATGTCAGAAAGTATGTTGAGGATAAAAGAAGTATCGATTTATGAAATCACTGCACTGAATCTGGCAATACACTGGAAATTTGTTTGCAGCTCGCACCTCATATAGCCGAGGATTATTATTATGAAGGTTAATACCTAAGCAGAAAACATTTTTGCGATGTAACTTCAAGGGCAAATGAAAAAAAATGTAACCTTGAAGCTATTTTACGTAAAATTCAAAATGCGTTTTATATTCATGAATTCCGTTCGTACAATTCTCAAAAACTGGAGTAGCTACCGGATGCAACCTGATCCGTGAGAATAAATCAAATTCCTACGGGTGAAAACAGGATGTCACATCAAATTTCACATACAGACACACTTGCATATTTGCGCCTTAAATATGACTGTTTTATCTATAAGGAAGCAATAGATCATTCTTGAACCTGTTTACATCAATTCGGCTCTGACAATTGCGAAATATTCTGTGACGTCATCATGAATTTCGAGAATTTTCCAGAAGCTCCAGGATCCCTCGAGAATGTTCTAGAAGCTAAGCAGCACGGTGTCCATGCCAGCCTCACACGGATACACACGGACACACACACACACCGATACTCACTAATACTAATTGATCCAGAAACGCCCCTGTATATCTACTACAGTGCCTTTTATTAAGGGTTACTACAATATCCCAATAGGTATTAAACCAACCATACACCGAGAAGATTAATAATATTAATGCTAAATAAATTTTTTTTTTATATCTAAAACAGTTTTTTTTGTGTGTTTCAAGTCAAAAAGATAAATTTTCAACCAAAGAAATTAATTTTTAACTGAAATGATGAATTTTTAACCCAAAAGATTAATTTTCTACCAAACAAGACTCATTTTCAACAAAGTTGATGAATTTTTATCTGAAAAAAATCAATTTCCAACCAATATTAGAATAGTCAAAATGTCAGGAAAATAAATGTGCAACCAAAAAAAAAACGAATTAAAAAAAAATTGTATTTTTTTCATACCAAAAAAATTATTGTTGAATAAAATAATTTAATTTTACACTAAAAGAGCTGAATTTACAAATCATAAATATAATATTTCAATTTGCAGTTCGAAAAGTAAATTTGAAAAAAAACTAGTTTTCAGCAAAAATGATTAATTTTCAACGAAAAATATAAATTTTGAAACGAAAATGGAATAGTTATATCTTCAGTTCAAAAAATTAATTTTGAACTAAAAACAAACGAATTTTGAACTAAAAACAAACGAATTTTCAACCAAAGAAATTATTTTTTAATCACTATGATGAATGTTCAACCAAAAATATGAAATTTTGTTCAAATAGTGGATTTTTCAATGTAAAAGATGAATTTTCTATCAACAAAAAAAAAAAACGAATTTTCAACTAGTTTTTTTTCAATGGAAGAAATTAATTCTTAACAAAGAATAGAATAGCTAAATTTTCTAAAAAAAATGTATTAGTTAAAGTGAATTTTTTTGAACAAAGATGAGAACAGTTAAAATGACAGGAAAATAAATGTTTAACAAAAAAAAAATTTCAACAAAAAATATTATTTTTCATAACGAAAGAAAAAATTATTTTTTAACCAAAAACAGAAGAATTCAATTTTCAGTTAAGACAATCAATTTTCAGAAAAAAAATGGATTCTCAACAAAATGATTCAATATTAAACTAGAAAAGATAAATTTACAAACCAAAAATATAATACATATTTCAATTTGCAGTTAGAAAAGTAAATTAAAAAAAACGAGTTTTCAGCAGAATTAATTAATTTTCAACTAAAAATATAAATTTTTAACCGAAAATGGAATAGTTATATCTTCAGTTAAAAAAAATTAATTTTGATCTAAAAAGAAACAAATTCTCAACCAAAGTTATTAATTTTCAATCACAATGATGAATTTTCAACCAATAATACGAAATGTTTACCAAATAGTGGATTTTTCCATGAAAAAGATGAATTTTCTATCAACACAAAAATGAATTCATAACAAAGAGCAGAACAGTTCAATTTTCTATTAAACAGATAATTTTTCAACGAAAAAGATTATTTTTTATCAAAAAAACGTAAATTTTCCACAAAAAATGGAATAGCTAAAGTTAATTTTCAAACAAAATGATGAATCTTCAACTAAAAAAATAATAATTTTCAACCAAATACATTAATTTTAACTAAAAAGATAAATTTTCTACAAAAAATAAAGTAAGATAATTTTCAATTAGTAAAATAAATTTGCAATAAAAAAACAAAGGAATTTTCAACAAAACAGTTAAATTTTCAACCGAAGAAATTGATTTTTCATTAAAAAGATGAAATTTCAACTAATGAGAGTACTCTTCTACCAAAAAATATGGATTTTCAACAAGTTGTTAAATTTTCATCGAAAACGGATAAATTTTCAACTCAAAATAGAATAGTTAAATTTTCAGTAAAAAAACTAATTTTCAATGAAATAGTATAATTTTTAACAACAAAAAAAAGAATTCTCAACAAAATAATTCAATGTTAAACTATAAAAGATGAATTTACAAACCAAATATATAATACGTATTTCAGTTTACAGTTAGAAAAGTAAATTAAAAAAAACATGAGTTTTTAGCAGAATTAATTAAGTTTCAACTAAAAATATAAATTTTTAATCGAAAATGGAATAGTTATATCTTCAGTTAAAAAAATTAATTTTCAACTAAAAAGAAACGAACTTTGAACCGAAGAAATTATTTTTTAATCACAATTATGAATTTCCAACCAAAAAAAAGATGAATTTTCTATCAACAAAAAAAAACGAATTTTCAACTGAACAGTTTTTTTTCAATAAAAGAAATTAATTCTTAACAAAAAAAGTAAATTTTCAAAAAAAAATGTAATAGTTAAAATGAATTTTCAACTAAAGTGATGAATCTTCAAGTAAAAAAATATAATTTTCAACCGAATACATGCATTTCAAACTAAAAAGATAAATTGTTTACCAAAATTAAAGTAGAATGATTTTCAGCCAGTAAAATAAATTTCCAAACAAAAAAAAGGTATTTTCAACTAAAGAAATTAATTTTTAACCAAAAAGATGAAGTTTCAACTAATGAGAGTACTCTTTTGCAAAAAATTGATTTTCAACAAATAGGTAAATTTTCACCGAAAACATAAATTTTCCACTAAAAATAGAATGGTTAGATTTTTAGTAAAATAAATTAATTTTCAATAAAATTAAAGTAATTTTTCAACGAAATAGTATAATTTTCAACCAAGAAGATGAAATTTCTATCGGAAAAGATACATTTTCGACAAAAAATGAATGTTATATAAGTTAATATAGTTATATAAGTTATAAGTTCAAAAAATGAATTCTAAATAAGAAAAATCTAATTTTCAACCAGAAAGATCAATCTTCAAAATTTCAACCAATGAGATGAATTTTTAACAAAGTACATGAATTTTCAACCGAATATTTGAATTTTTATAGTAATTTCCAACCAAAAGGATAAACTAATCACCAAGAAGATCAAATATTCTCCTACAAAATTCGAGTTTTCAATAAAATGTAGGAATTTTAAACCAGATAACATGTAAAGTTAAATTTTTCAGTTAAAAAAATTAATTCTCATCTAGAAAACATTATTGTCAGCAAAAAGAATTAAATTTTGAACAAAAGGAGGCTTCAACTAAAATGAAGAAACATCAACCAAATAACTGAATTTTTAAGAAAGTAGTTCCACTTCTAATTAAGTAGTTGAGTTTTCCACCAAAAAAGATTACTTTTCAACGAAAAACGTGATATATTATATTTTAACCGCAAAAAGGATTTTAATTTTATACCAAAAATAGTTTAATTCAATCAAAAAAGATGAATTTTCCACAAAGTAGTTTAAATCCCCAGCCGGAACAGATTAATCTTCAATAAAATATTTGCGATTTTCAACAATAATAATAAAATTAATTTCAACTTTAATTTATTGAAAATTCCCTAAGTCTGTCAGGTTTTCCCTAACATTCCCTGACTTTCTGGAATTACGTGACCTGTAATAACTCTGTAGTTTAAAAAAATTATATGTTTATTTCATTCTAGAATGTTTTTGTAAAAATATATGTATTAAGTATGATGTATATTTGTTTAAACAATAAATGCTTTAAATTCTCTTCAATACTACATAAATGCCCTGTTGGAGCTTAAATGATGAGTGCTGGGTGCGTTGTTCAAGTAACGATACTAGTCAAAATTTCTAACCTTAAAAAATCTTTCAACTGCTTTACCGTCATATTTGACGAAGAATGAGAAAACCAGCGCCCGACTTCGAAGTACGGTGAGGGCAGCACCTTGATATGGCAGAGAATATGATGTTCTACATATATATTTCCCCCACTCTGACACCCTGTGCCGCATCTAGGCTTATAATATCTTTGCTGCCACCAGCTGCCAGCTTCGTTCTTCCTTCATCCAATAGAAACTGTCATTGGGGTAAGTCGTACGTTGATAGGTTACTAGAGTTCGACATTACATTATGTAGCGAATAGCGAAACAAATAATAATTTATGTATTTATTCTTGTATGAAAATGCATTTGATTTTTCACCTCAAATTTTTAAACGGCCTGCGTGCGTCTTTTGTTTTTTAACGTATTTTAAGGAGCTGATCTTTGATTATACGGTAGTGGCTTTTCAGTGTTTAGAAGAAAACCCTCAACTTTGAAATTAATGTTGAGACAATTGAAGAAAACATTTATACCGAAAAAAGACGATACTCTGATATCGATTCTTTTGTATCGATACTTTTGTATTCAGATCGGTACTTGGGTCGGGATCGAACTTTTCAAAGTATCGATACTTCAGCATCGATACTTTTTCTCAGTATCGCCCATCCCTAAATTGAAGCCCTAATCCTTCCCTATATGGCTTCAAGTAAAGACCTTTTCCTAAAGAAATGGCTTCCATCGCTTCATTATGCCGTTTACTCTCTGAAAGTTGCTGTTTTGCAGAATTTGCATCATTCACAGCTTTAGCTATTCCTGCAGCTCCACCAGCTAGCGCCCCAGAAGCACTGAGACCAGCAAAAACGGGTATGAGGAATGGTAAAAATCCTCCTACTTTGGCCGGTACAGGCAGAATACACAGCTGCGCGTGCGCCTCTGAGTGCAGATTTAATGGCAGTTTGCGCATTATTGGTTGAAATCATGGACTTTTTAGCTGCAGCGACAATTGTTCTCAGTGTAGTTGTAGGTTTTTTATTCCTGAGATCCATCTCGAATTTTGATTTCATCTTCATTGCGTTTGTTACTCCCCAAGCAGCTGCCTTTTCACCTATGCTCTTTGCAAGCAGCGTCCAGTGGATTGATTCCTGGATCACCTCGTGCTAATTGTTTGGCTACTTTAGTACCTGGTCCACAGTACTGGCAACCAGGCAAGTGCAACTCAAACGGCAAATTGTTGATGATTCTGTTGAGCAAACCTCTTCCATGGCTTTCCTGCTTCAAGGTTCGTTTACAACTGACCCGATCGCCTCTGTGAACGATCATATCTATGCAAGGGATACTTTCAGACTGAAGGGTCAACCTATATAACCAAGTTATCTATAGGTTTTCCAGTCAGTCTTTATCAAGATGCCGTTTAAAACACAACCTGTGAAACTACCTATCCAGAATTTTGATTCGCTTGTTCAAAACGAGAATAGAGAAAAACGACATGGACATTTGTTGCCAAACAGCGTACGAGCAATATTTTGTGGACCTTCCAACTGTGGAAAGACAAATGCTTTGCTGGCTCTACTGATACATCCAAATGGACTAAGATTCCAAAATATTTACATCTACTCAAATCTCTGAAACAACCAAAGTATGAATTTTTGGAAAAAGTCATTCAATCTGTAGATGGCGTTGAGTACTATCCTTTCAATGAGCATGAGGAGGTTATAATGCCAAGTGAAGCAAAACCAAATTCAGTCATTGTATTTGATGATGTGGCTTGCGAGAAACAGGATAATATAAGAGCATTTTTTTCTATGGGTAGACACAAGGATGTCGACTGTTTTTACTTGAGCCAGACATATGCCCATATTCCTAAACATCTTGTACGCGATAATGTTAATTTACTTGTGTTATTTAAACAATATGAAATGAATCTAAAGCATATTTATGATGATCATGTGACTACTGATATGACTTATTCAAAATTTAAACATATGTGTTTAGCTTGCTGGAATAGTGATAAGTATGGATTCGTTGTAATTGACAAGGATAGGAATCTTAATCAAGGTAGATATAGGAAAGGTTTTGATTGTTTCATAAATCTGGGAAAGTAATATATACATATGCTGTGATCAATAAAGAAACAGTCGCACCTTAGACGTTGATGTATCAACATGTCTTCACGCCAGGAAAATTTCCAAAAGCAAAAAAATATTTTACATCAAATCGCTAGAGCTAGTGAATCAATTCGACGGAAGCATAGGTTAATAAAGTTGGTTAAAGAAACAGTTGAACGAACATTAAGTGACACTTTTAAGCCCATTGTTAATCCACTCGAGAAAATTGTTGGTGGCCTCAAGAATATGAAGAAAAAAGTTGAGCCAATAAAAAGGAAAGAAGAAGAGGAAGCAAAGAGTAAAGTAGAAGCAAGTATTGATGATGATGATGATTTGTCATATAAATCAATTAATGATGAGGAAGAAGCAGACGAGACTGAAGATCCCAGTAACTTGGAGTGATCAGCTCGTAGTGAAGAGGAAAATAACTCAGAAACGCCTACATCTTCATGGATTGTTGATGATGATGCGAACAAGTATCTCATATTGTTGGGTGAAAGAAGCAGAGAACTCGATAATGTGTATGGAGTGAGAAAATTAACGAGAGATAGATTAAGGATTGGAGATTCTCCGATAAGTTTCAGTCAGAACTATATTCATGTGGGTAATTTGAATTTTCCCAAAAGTAAAGGCTTGCTTGAACTTTTATTTAAAAAGTTTCCCGAAGAGTCCTCTATAACCTCCAATGATCATGAAAATTATAGGCAAATTATCATTGCAACAAACGCGTATAAAAAGAATTATAAACCAGATGGCGAAATTCGTGACAATAAAACCTTTAAATATAAAAATTTTATAAAGAAATTAATTCCCACATCTCCATCAAAAAATACAAATAGGCGAAGTAAAAGCCGAAAATCATCATCAGGTAAAGGTACACGGAAAAAATTAGTTGTTGAAATTTTGAATGACTGAGTCAACCACTCTAGGATAGAGTTAAACGTATGTCATAAATTGGAAGAATCGTCTCACAAACCTTGATTGATACATGTTTTAAAAGTAGAAAGAGTTGTCGAAAGTACAAAATAATTTCAATGAAAATGTGAAGACCAGAGGAATAAAGTTCTTAAAACACTGATACGCTAATGCTTCGAAGCCAGTCAATGAAATTTTCGATGACTCCTAACGAGTTTTTAGAAAACAGTATAGCCAAGTTAAAAAAATATATATTTCGTGGTTATATTTATTATTTTGTTATTCACATAGACTCACGCTTAAGTTATATTTATTTTTACAGATACACACGAACATATGAAAAATCGAAACAAATTCGGCGGGATTCGAACTACCTAACGCCTATCGAACGCAACTTATCCCTAACAACTAGACCCTACGGCTAACTTGACACATTGAATATTTTGCAAATATCTAAGTGAAGAGCCAAATTTAAATCCGCGCTCATTTGTTCATTGCAGGTGACCGCGACTCCATTCAGACTTATACTACGTCACTACGTGTTAATACAAGCATCCAATGTGACTGTTCATTGTAAATATATAGATATCTAGAAGACAGTCAACGAATTCTTCGACAACTTATAAATCAGTTATTCGTTTTTGTGCTAGAGTTATTGTATTCCAAATCTTGTGGAATCTGAGGACTTTTTATGAAAAATTGAATGCTTGTCTAGAACTTTGTCAAAATCTGCTGAATACAAATTCGCAAACTGATGTTCCTAGATTGTCTTCCAATAATTCGATGACTTTTTTCACTTTTCCGATGAAGTCTGCGGTTCTTTAATCAAAATTATACGAGATTCTAAACAAAAAGTGGACTATCCTAGAATGGTTGACTAGTCAAGTAAAGTTTCGACAACTTATTTTTTCCGTGTATGATCCCGCAACACATGATTGCTAGACGTACATAGTAATCTGATGGACTACATTTACTGGGATGATCCGAATGAATTGGTAGATCGATTACGCTTCCTGCTAGCGTCTCAAGCAGCTGGAAATTCAAGTCACACAAACGAAATTATATCAATTATTGAAGAGCTGCGAGAAGCTGGATTTATATATTAATGAGTGTTTTGCCAAGATTTTCATCATTTACAAGATGAGCATCGATGTCTTCGGGCGTCATTCCAAGCGAGCAGAGAGTACAAGTCGTGATCCTCCTGGAATTGGCTTCAAAGTCACATCTGAAGGAGATTATGACATGAATAATAAAAGGCTGTGTAAAGTGGCTGATGCACAAGAGCAGAATGATGCTGTTAATCTGAATATGGTGCAACATATGTTACAGCGTGAACTTCATACTATCTACGATGTTATAGCTTCCTTGCGAACTGAAGTAGTCAATAATAATATGATGATTGAGACTTTGGAAAATTCCACAGATGAACTTTTCAAAAATGCGAAAATTGATGCTGAATCAATTCAAAAACTGGTGTATCGAAATTCAGAGCTCATTAGTCAAGTAGACAACAGACTGAATGCACTCAAAAATGGACGTTGAGAAGCAGCAGTTGGTGAAGGAGCTGCACAAGCCAGCTAGAAGGAATTACCAACGTCGACATTTTGACATCCGTGGAATTGATGAGACCTGGCAAGCTGATCTTGTTGAAATGCAACCGTACGAGAGAGTAAACAAAGGATACAAGTACATCTTAACTGTAATTGACATATTTTCAAAATTTGCTTGGACTGTTCCTGTTAAATCAAAGAAGGGTGAAGATGTAGCTGCAGCCATGAAATCTGCACTTGATAAAGGACGCGTACCAAACAATTTACATGTTGATAGAGGTAAAGAATTTTACAACTCGCATTTTGAGAATCTTATGAAGCGATATAAAATAAATTTGTACTCGACATTTAGTAATTTGATAGCATCAATTTGCGAGCGATTTAATCGTACCTTGAAGAATAAAATGTGGATGCAATTTAGCTTGCAGGGTAATTATAAGTGGATAGATATTTTGAAAGATTTATTTTTTTCTTACAACGATACCAAACATCAGACTATTAGAATGAAACCAAAAGATGTTACTAAACACAATGAGAAAAAATTGTTCTTCAATGTATACAAAAATTTCAATGTGAAACAAGCAGTTGAGAAATCTAAATTTAAAGTTGGAGATAAAGTACGTATAAGTAAATTTAAGCATGTTTTTGAGAAAGGCTACACACCGAATTGGACAACTGTAATATTTACCATAAGTCATGTTAAGAATACTGAACCAGTGACGTATATGCTTAAAGACGTTTTGACGACTCTCACAATAGTTGGATAGGAAAATCTAGTTTGTAAGTATCTTTGTATTAATATTAAGGTTTTTCTGAATAAAGTTGGTTATTCTCAAACATATATCTTTTTACTTACTCATCTACCTACCCTTAATCTGGGTAATGAAAAAAGGCGAATTTGGTTTAAATTATATCTTTTTATTCAGATTCTCATACCAATAATAACACATGCCAAGTTTTAATGTATAAAGGTACCATTCACACACATCTGAGTTCTGGTAATTTATCAATCACTTCTTCCCACACATTTTTATTGTAAAAAGTAATCATTTCAAGAAACAGAATTTCAAATCGCATGAGATTATTAAATATAAGTTTTTTCATTGCTTTATTTTGTAAACTTGCATAATTTTTTTGTATATAAGATTTTACACTTTTCACACAAGGTGATATAACATTGCGCCAACAACCTTCAGCAATGGTTTCAATGATGACATCCTTTGTGCGTTGAAACGGCATAAGACTCTGCTCCATAAGATACCGGTCGATACAAATAACACTGACTTCCTGGAGAACAGCAAACGTTGTTTCTTGTAGTACAAACGGATAATATTTTCGAGTTTCTTGAATTTGCTCCAAACCCACTATATAATCTCCAAAATATGTAGTCATATGCATATGGAAATTTCTAAAGTCGATGCACTGCTGCTTCTCTTGACCATCAAAGAACAGTGAAATGAGTTTGAAGTAACTTTTGAATACTTTCCAGTCTTCAGGATTCAGGGTTATATTTGCACGAGGATGACTGGCTAATAGTTTCACAGATGAGGCGAGCTTTCCGTCTTTTTTAAAATCTGCACCAACGATAATTTGCTTTGTGAATGATGAATTCAGATTGTATGTAGTTGCATGTAACATTTGATTTCGAGGCGTATGAGGCATGATGATGATGTTGATTGCACTGAAGGCTTTCAGATACTGAGCGATAGTTGAAGACTCTTAACTTTATATATTTTTTTTTACAAATTCGATGGAATTGTAGCATCCACCCAAATACCGCATGCAGAGATCACCATCTTCACCAGAGTTTTGCATTCCCAACAGCAGATTTTCATCTTCACTCAGCAGATTGGTCATCCTCGCTGGTAGAAAAACGGTGAATTTGTTTTCTACCGTAACAACGATTCGCACTCCAAACTGTGTTGTGCCTTTCCTGATGCTCGTAATTTCATAGTCTTTGTTTAGCTCTAGTTCCTTGAGCTTCTGCGTTGGAAGGAAGTTGTTATTGATGGCAATTTTATTTAGTTTGGAGAAATCCATTTCTTTTCACTGTTTCACTTTTTGCAATATTCAAATTATTAAATTTTCTCGTTAAAGATTGTGAATCTATTCGCACTTGTATTAATTGTTTTAGTTCTCGAATGTTCTGTAGAAATACGTTTAAACGATTTTTCAGCTCTTGTCGCTTTTCTTCTTAACAATCTGACATCTGATAATAAACTGATGAAAGAGAAGATCTGGCCTCCTTTTATAGGCGCTTGCTCCCTCTACCAAATTTCAGAAGACTTTTCCATTATATGATGCAACAATGTTCTAGAACGTTCTACACTGTAATCGACACGTTCGGGACATAATTTTTTCAACGCAAAATGTGATGCGTCATTACAATATCCTTGAAGCTGCTGATGAAAGAAATACTTTCCAGAAATTGCGTAGTATATTTTGATGATGCCATCAAGAATATTCTAGAATTTTTTATCTGTAAGGTAGCAATAAATCATCCTTGTTTTTCTCGTTATAACCTTGAACGCGTTGCCAGAAC
>CAKNXH010044771.1:0-20400 GCA_932178445.1 Andricus quercusramuli
CGATTCCAAACAGATATACTTCGAGAATTCAGATTTAATTTGTTTCTAGCTTGAAATTTTGTGATCCCCGACATGCATGTAACAAAAATATTTGGGTAATGCTTCTAATGGTTTTAAATGATTGATTAATTATTGATTCTTTCAGAACTTAAATTCCTTAGAATTTATTCAAAAGCTTATTAATAAATGGAAACATTCAGAAATGAAAGCTAAAATTTAAAACAAATATAAAGTATAAACAATTTGATTATTTGGATATAAATAATTGCTCGAGGGGTTTTATGTTGTGAACTGTTTAATTAATTATTAGCTGATTTTTCTTACCACAATATTGAATTACATAAAGATTGAATTTAAATGGTTTTAAATTCAGAAACATAAATTGATCAATTACTTTCAGGTCATGTAATTTAATACTGGATATAATCTGCTATATAAAAGTTTATTTAATTTTGATATATCACAAATTAAATTATTTTTGAAATGATTCTGATGCTGTGAAACAAGTGTCTGCATTCAATAAATTTTCAAAATTATATGTGAATATGTTTTTATTTTTTCTGAACTTAGTATGAAAGGTTACTGGCATATTAAATTTTAAGTAATGATAGTGATTTTTTTAAAATGTAGAATGAAAATTATCCCAATGTTTGCATGAAAATTGTAGTTGAATGTTTTTTATGTTATGAACAGGTTAATTATTTATTAGCTTATTATTTTTTTTAACAATTTTAAATTACATGACGATTGAATTTCAATTGCTTTTGATTAGGCAACATAAACTGATTATTTGATTCAAGGTTATGTAATTGTTACGTCTTAATCAACATAACTTACCTTATATTTTATTAAATAAAGATGGTTCCTCGTTTTAGATTTTAATGTAAATTAAAAAACTGGGATGAGGATAACTACGGTCTACAGAAATAAATTAATAAGATTTGAATATAAATTAATTAAAGCTTATTAGGACAATAGCAATTTTACTGAGATGAAGTACAAAAAGGTTGATTTGAGATTAATGCAGCTGGAGTACTCTTGTTTTGGCTTGCCTCTTGTCGTTTAGTTTTAGTCCACCTTAAACAGGGATGACTAATTAAGTAAACGATAGAGTAAGAGAAAGGAAAACGAGAAAGCGAGATAATTTACTACTTACTTATGTCTGGTTGATGTGTTGTACCCTCTGGCCGGAACTCTTTGTGGGACTCGTAGGGGGTGAGTATACAACAATGGAGGCTGCGCTGACCAGGTCAGTGGATCTGGGCCTCCCTCGTTTCTTTGTTACAGGTGGTTTATTGTATTCCGATGCGACGCTCCCGAACAGAAGTTAGATTTGAAGAAGATTTTGACGGCCCGAGTATTTGGGACCGGAGTTTTAGGGTTTCTACGAATTTTGATTGTAGTACTGGGTGTGGTTCTTTAATGGTGGAGAGTCTAAACTAGGTCGACTGGTTGAACTTCTAAAAACTGTGCAGACTCGTTAAAGTCCCTAAACTGAGTTCCTGCTTCCAAATCTGCTGTATTTATTCATGAGATCCCTCCTAAGATTCCCGTAGGGGTGAGTGGTATTAGAAGTAGGGATTCATCATGGTTCCAATCATCGTTGATGATTAATTATGTAAATGAGTGGTAGGGATTTAATTATCCAATGGGCATCGAGATTTTTATGTATGCCCATATACGGAAAGTGTCGCAGTAGCTAGGATGCACTATATCCCTTCCTAGTCCAAAGGGTTAATTGATAGGATAGCCAATCAGTGATGAGGTATCGTAATGTGCCCAAATATGGAGAATGGGGCAGTTACCAAATATATGGTATCCCTTCCTAGATGACAAAGGCTGAGATATTCTATTATGTCTCTACATAAGGTTTGCGTGTCTTCTTTGTCAGAGGTTCACCCTCCTACAACTGTCACCTTGATTGAGATATTTATTGCTTTTGTATCGAAGATGCTGGTGTCCCTTGCATAGGCATAAGTAGGTCAAGATGCTTAAATCATGTAGATGAGTAGTATAGGTACCAGCATTTCGTAAACGTATGGGGTTGAGAATCTGGTCTGTTCATAAGGTTGGCTTGCTGATTAATTTATAGCTCTTCAATTAATGTGTGTTTTATGGCTGTGTTAGTTCTGCAAATTTATGTAGCTCGCTCATTTTAGTTTAATGTACTGTATATGTGCTGTAGGTACCAGCATTTGAAGGTGTATAGGATTTGAAGATGTGGCTAGTTCTCATGGTTACTTCGCTGATTAATTTATGGTCCTTTGATTATTATGTGCCCATTTCTTGTGTTGAATAGGCGAGATTTTTATGTGTATCGCTTATTTTCGTTTACTGTGCTATGTAAGTGCTAAAGGTACCAGCATTTTGTAAGCGTATGGGAAACAAAATGCAGCTAGCTTTTCTGGTTGCCTTGTTGATTAATTTATGTGTTTTTGATTAGCGTGTGCCTGTTTGTTGTGCGAAAAATTGATGCGTACAACTCATCTTGGTCCATTGCTTTGTTCGTTACAAATCCGTTCTTCAAGAATGATTTTAACAATGTCGGGTTTGTTTATAATATGATTTTGACAATAATAATTGAATATTGGATATGATATTTCAGCTTGTTGTTTTATTATAGAGTATAAATGTTATGTAGTTATAATCAATTGAATATAAATGTTATATAGTCATAAACTATTGAATATGAATGTTATGTAATAATAATATATTGTTTATAATTATATATTATTATTATAAAAGTCGCGGGACGTGACACGTCCCCCCCTTAAGTTTGAGCATGGGAATGCAATGACCATGATCAAACTTGTTTATTTTATTTTGTGTATTCGAACTTTTGGGTTCGGTTGTCTACGTAGCGAATCTTATATTCTAGGAACGCACGCTTTTGAGAAAGAGGAAAAGATTAATTGTTCTACTTATTATTATTATTTTTTTATTTCTCTGGGATCTTTTCGTCTAACTCTAAATGGGTAATGAATATATTCTTATGTAATATTTATTAAAGAAACTTTACGTGAACGAAATTAGTCTATATAATTCTGATTTCCTCTGACGCCGTCGCAATCTATTGCCCTATGTCCTCTTTGATAACATCTTTCGCAGGCATTAGTCCATTTATAAAGTTTAATTCTTCCAAATTGTATTTCTGGTTCTCACTCGTTATCGTTATGTGTAGGTAATTGGTCATTACTAAAAAGGTATATATTGCTGGATAACAATCTTAAAATCTTTTTTGCAGCATCGTGTTTCGCTGTTTGTTTTGAGACAAAAGGTTCGCTAGTTTTTGCATAATTTGTATGACCTTTAGATATTTCGCAAGTTATAACAAATACTTGGAGAGGCGATTTTGGTTGTAAAGTAAGGACCTTATAATTTTGGCTAGAAAAGTTATATTCGATACTAATTTCTTTCAATGTTTGCAATGAGCTGACTGATTCAGCTGGATTTTTCCATAGATTGGTTGGTTTTATTTTTACTGAAACATACGATATTTTTAAGATAGTAGAATTTAAATCTTATAATGAAAAAATAGGAAGTTTTATTTCAATGTTTATTTTACTTAATAATGCTTATTATTATAATAGAAAAGAAGTATATATTTTTAATTGTATATTTTTTAGATGTTTTCTTCTTTTTTTTATACTAAATTCATGCAAGTGCATGTAGTAGGAATATAATAATCATACGTAAAAATGTCGGTATGCTTGAGTAGTATGAATATTTAAATTACGTTGTATTTGATTGCTTCTATTATGTTTAATTGTTAAATGAGCGAAAATATTGAATTAGTGAAAATGTATTGTATAATTCAAGGAAAAAATTTGGTTGTAAAACATTTTTGCTCATTTTACATGTTAGTGTTAATTTCGGTGTCTCGCATACATTCTTGTGTCTATTGATCATAGATACTTGCAAATAAACATTACATGTAGATAATTCTCTTTTAGGATACAATAAGTATCTCGAACATGAATAACATTGTTGTACTTGTGATATTTTACCAAGGAAATACCATGAATTTGATTCTCGGAAGAATGTTTTACAATTTGAAGTAACTAGAAGGAAGCAAGTTTTACAATATTTGATAGGGCTTTCTGGTAAAAAATAGAATTTTTCATGTTTGGCATCTTCGCAAAGCAGTAGAGTTGATTTCTTGCATTATGATTGTTGCTGTTTTTTTATAGATGCTTTATTTTCCAATATGAATCTAAATAATTTTGATTTCCGTGGAAACCAATAAAATAATTTTGATTTCCGTGGAAACCAATAAGTATTAACTAGGTAATTGTTACCTTTTGAATAGCCGTATGGATCAACGCTGTCCATATAGTCTGAGTGCGCAATCTTTGGGCTTTCAGGAGTTGGAATAATTTCTGTACAGAAAGGAAAGATTCCAACCTTACATAGTTCAACATTTCTTTAAGTACGTGAATTCTCATATCTAATAAAAAATAGAAAAAATAGCAAGGAGAAAAAAAAATTTTCTGAAAAAAAATTCTTGAGAAAGTTATAAGTGAGAATTGAATAGATAAAAAGTGATTGAATGAGAAATGAGTGAATGTATAGAATAGACATAATTAATTTTTGCTTTTTTTAAAAATATTTTATGATTTTATGTAAAGGTTTAAGCAAAATAAATTAATAATTAACTTGTTTGTTTCAAAGTTCTTGCAATTAATACTTCATTAGGATACATGATGTATGAATGTAGATTGGAAAATAAGTAAAACATTGAGTGAGAGGTAAAGAGAAAAAGAGAGATGAATGTAGGTTGGGGTTTTTAAAACAGTTCAAAATGCTAGAAAGTATAAGGTAGTGGTAAATAGGAGTTGAATATACTAAGATTAGGAATAGGGTTCTTCTGAGGTTGTAATAGATGCTGTTATGGGGGTGTGGTCAAAAACTTCTTTATTTTGATTGGTTCGTAGGAAAAATGTATTTCAAAAGTGGGGTTCAATTATCTACTGTATCTATCCCATATGTATACTTGAGATTTTAGAAGAAAGATCAGTTTTGTGAAAGAAGTGATCATGGGAAGTACGACAGAAAAATGGATTATAATTAAGGTACAAAACTATTGCTTTTCTATCTTTTTTATGAATAGTTATAATTTTTTGATACCATAGCTTAGAGAGAAAAAAAAGTAATTTGGTAAAACTAATGTCTTGCTTTCGGAGAATAATTTAATTTAAACTAATAGATATTCTATAAGGGGTTAACTTTAATTGATATACTGACAAATGTATTCTTGAATTGACGTCGTAAAAACTGAAGGAAGATGTAGAACTTCTGTGATATGATCAAAAAATAAAATTTAACTTTTTTAAAGGCTTAAGTTAAAAGCATATCACATTTTCAATATCTGATGTTAGATTTTAATGGTTTTGCTGTTGGATAAATAACATTGAATTAGGAAAGCGATATAGTATGCCAAGACATATTGCTTCTCGATGGCTGGATTCTGGAAAATAAATGCAGACATGAATTAGTATTATTCAACATGTCTAATTCGATAGTTATAATTCGTGAAGAAAATCTTATAAAGAATTTTAGCTCTTCGATGAAATTTAATTTAATAAATGAATTAATATTTGTAATTATTTTATGTGACGTTTAATTCGGAATTTTATAAGAAAGCAATTTAGTTAAATTTCAGAATAAGATTGAGAAAAACAAATTATTTATCAAAGTTATTTCACTTTTTTAGAAGATTTTGACTTTGTTTCTGGTAAATCAATCAGTGAGCGCTTAAGTCGATTAATGTGTACGACTCTTGGGGAGTTTTTTATTTGAATTTTGACATTTCCTTTTCCTGGAATTTCTAATACTTCGTATGGTCCTGAATATTGATTGTTGAGCTTTTTGATTTTTCCTCCTTCTAATAAAAATACTTTGTCTCCTACTTTGAATTCTTGAGGATTGATTTTTCTATCGTAATATTGTTTTGATTTTTCTTTAGCTGAAATTAAATTTTGTCTGGCTAATTCGCGAATTCCATGTAATCTTGTTACTAGATTTTTTGTATAGTCATCATACGTTTGTAATTTTTCATGTTCTGGTGGGGGTTCACTGGAAGGTAATCGAGCTAGTTTTCCAAAAACTAATTCGTACGGGGTACATTTTGTTGCTTCATGAACACTGGTATTATAAGAAAATGTGGCTAATTCTAACCAATCATCCCATTCTGCGTTTTTCTCTGTGAATTGTTTTAAATATTCCGCTAAGACATGATGAGATCTTTCCAAAGATCCGTTTGATTGTGGGTGATATGCCGTAGTTTTAAATTGCCTGATACGAAATCTTTTAGCGAATCTTCGTAATAAGTTACTCAAAAAATCTTTACCTTGATCAGTTAAAACTCCTCTTGGTGAGCCAAAAGTGCAAATAAATTTCTTTACAAATGCGTCTGCTATTGTGCTAGCTTGATGATTTGGAAGGGCACAAGCTACACAAAATTTGGTAAAGTTATCTTGAATTGTCAAAATATATTCATTTCCTTTTTCGGTTTTTGGTAATTTTCCTACGATATCCATTGATATTTTCTCGAATGCGGTTCCTGGGGTGTCAGTTATGACCATTGGATTTTTTGTTTTGACGCGTACCAATTTTTTAAGTTGACATTGTAAACAAAGTTGAATATATTTTTGTATGTCTATTTTCATGTTTTCCCAGAAAAAATGTTGTCGTATTCTATTGTATGTTTTTGTCACTCCTTTGTGACCACCTAATGCTGATGAATGAGCTTCTACTAAAATTTCATTTTTCTGTTCTTTTGTGGGATACCGTGTGATTCCTGAGCAAATAATTATCTTTGTATTTGATTCTGAAAATACGGATTTTAGTTGAGTTAAGATTTCTTCCCATGGTATATTATTTACGTAACCAGTTTTAGCTATACTGATTGATTTTAAATTTAATTTGCTGGCTATATTATGCAAGGAAAAAATGGTTAACTTTATACTATTTAGTGTTTCTGCAAGATTTTCTTTTTCTTCTTCTTCGATAGGAAGGGCTATGTGATAATTTTTTCCTTTATGAATTTCTTTGGCAAGACCTTTCTGAAGGTTTGCAAACTTGGGTAATTGTTCACGCTTCAATAATAATTCTGATCCATTATCTCGGGGTTCTCCATTTGTTGTAGTGAAGTATGCATAGTTATCCTTTCTCATTGTAATTTTATCGCAGCAGTCTATTATATTTGGATGCTTAGTTGACGTTCCGACGGCTGGTTTATCCGGCGGTGGCTCTGGGGGCGGGCGATTTTGTGCTGAATCTCCGTCATGTGTTTCTTTATTGTCATTTGTTTCTGGTAAATCTTCATTAAAATCAGGATTAATTTCATCTAAATTAAACAAATTTTCATTGAAATTTTCAGCATTTAAATTTTCATTGTAATCTTCTAAAAAATTTTCTTCAGGGTCGCTTAATTTTTCATTTTCGCTTGATTCACTGGAACTGGAAAAATAATCTGGATTCTCTGCTTTGCTATCTTCTTCTTCTTCTTGAGTTTTCAATTTCTTCTTTTTCTTACAGGATTTCTTTTTCTTCTTTATATTTTCATCATAATCTGGATCAGAGTCTGAGTTGTCTGATATATAATCGGGATTAACGTCCGTTTTTAATTCATTGTACTTTTTTGATTTAGTAATAATTTCTTTTCTTGGTCTTCCTCTCTTTTTTGCTGCAAGAGTAGGGATAAAGTTTTTTGTTTTTAGTGTAGCCTTGCGTGGTCTACCTCGTTTTTTCTTAATAATGATTTCTTCTTGAGAGTCCTTTTCGTAATTATCTTCGCTATTATCTTCTATAAAGGTTTCTTGAATATTTTCTTGCCTATTAACTGGATTTTTAGTTTCTTCAGTTTGATTTCTTGATTTTCGTCTTGTTACCATCGCGTGGCATTTTGATTCTGTTATTTCATTTAGATTTGAGAGATCCATTTGATTTAGTAATACATAAATTCTTTTTTTAACTTGATTAAATAATTCTTCAGTAAGAATATCGTTTTCTTTATTTATTTTCATATTAGAATTTGAACTTGAACTTGGATTGAAACTCGACTGTGAGTTTAAACATGAATCAGTAAAATTAGATTTTGATTCTTTATTAGTACTCGATTTTGAACTTGATTGTGAGTCTCTGTTAGAACTCGATTTTGAATTTGATTTTGAGCGCGTAGAGTATGTTTCTTGATTAACTTTCATTATTTTAGTATCTTTTTCATTTATCTTAGTATCTTCTTCTTTTATTTTAGTATCTTCTTCTTGTATTTGAGTATCTTTTTCTTTCGTTTTAGTATCTTCTTTTATTTTTATATTTTCTTCTTTTATTTGAGTAACTTTTTCATTTATTTTAATATCTTCTTCTTCTATTTCGTCATTAACATCTGTGGGGTTTCTTGATAATGCGTCTGCATTTACATTCATTTTTCCTGCTTTATAGACAACTTGAAAATCATATTCAGCTAATTTTAATTTCCATCTTGTTACTCTAGAACAAGGATCTTTGCAATTTTGAAACCAAACTAATGGTTTGTGATCGGTTACTAGCGTAAATTTGTGTCCGTATAGATAGGGGCGGAAATGTGTTACACAAAATATAATTGCTAGGGCTTCTTTTTGATAAGTGTCATACTTTCTTTCATTATCATTTAAACTTCGAGAGGCGTAAGCAATGGGTTTATCTTTGCCAATTTTTCCTTGTGATAAAATTCCACCAACGGCAAATCCTGATGCATCTGTCGTTAGTACAAAAGGTTGCGAGAAATCTGGTCTTTGTAATAAAGGCGCGTTACATAATTTTTCCTTTAATGTTTCAAATGCAGTTTGCTGGGATTCTGTCCATACAAATGGTGTGTCTTTTTTCAATAATTTATTTAGAGGTGCGGCGATTTTTGAAAATCCGTCGACAAATTTTCTATAATATCCTGCTAATCCTATGAATTCTTTGATATTTTTTAGTTTTTTAGGAACTGGAAATTTTTTGACGGCTTCTACTTTTTTAGGGTCTGGTCTCACTCCATTTTTATCGATAATATGTCCTAGGTATTTTACTTCAGGACGCAAAAATTCGCATTTGTCAGGTTGTAATTTAAGATTTGCGTTACGTAATCTATTTATTAATTCTGTGAATTTTTTATCATGTTCTTCTAATGTATCCGCATAAATAACTATATCATCTAGGTAGACGAAAAGTTCAGTGCCTTGAAGGCCAGTCAATACTAAGTCCATAAGGCGTTGAAAGGTGGCAGGGGCGTTTTTCAAACCAAACGGCATGCGGTCGAATTCATAGTGTCCGAAGGGAGTTGAAAAGGCTGTTTTGTGTGAATCTCGAGGGTCCATTTTTATCTGATGGAATCCCCATGCTAAGTCAAATACCGAAAAGTATTGGGCTTTCCCTAATTGATCTAAAATTTCTGTAATATTTGGAAGTGGATATGAATCACTGATAGTTTTTTTGTTCAATTTGCGATAATCTAAAACCATACGCCATTTTATGTTTCCGTGAGAGTCCGGTTTCTTAGGGACTGGAAATACTGGTGTATTATATGGAGATTGTGATGGCTTTATTATTTTTGTCTTAATTAATTCTTTGACTTGATCTTGGATTTCTTCTTTTTGGACATGGGGGAGTCTGTATGGTCGTGTAAAAACTGGTATTTCGTCCGTGGTTATAATGCTGTGTTTTAATACGTTTGTGCCTTCGAGTATTTCTCCTGGTATATGGAATCGGTCTGCGTTTTGTTTAATGAGTTTTTCTACATGTGCGTATTCTTCTTTATTTAAATGTTCCAGACGTAATAGTTCTTTTATAGACTTGACTCTATCTTCATTTGCAATATTAAAGGTTTTGTGAACATAATCTCCGTTTTTATTTGAATTCAGAAAACAGCTAAGGACTTGTTCGACTGTTTGGTATTTATTATTTTCATTTTGATTTTGTGTAATAAAAGCTTCGTTATCTTCAGGTGTCAATTCTTCAAAGTCGAGAATTTCTACAGTTGGAATTGCAAGTACTACTGGTTCTTCACGAGTATTAGCGATTTTTAAATATGCTTTACCGTTGTTATTTTTAACTATTGCGTTTCCGAAATATATACCACTATCTTTAGGCAACAATTCAGGAATGTATCCTATTTCCTTATCCTTGTTTTTAACTTGTATATAAAAATCAGAAATTGTTCTAGGCGGGATTGTGATTATTTCAGAGGAGTCAAAAGGGTACTGTTTTTCATTGATTTCTAGTTGCTTTTCTGCATAATTTATTTTTACATTATTTTTGCGAAAATATTCACTTCCTAAGACGCCGTCGTGCTCTACTGGTACTTCATTGGAAATTATATTAAAAATTGTTGGAAATTCTAGAATGTTTATTGTTATTTGACCGAGAGTGTATACTGGGTGTTCGTTAATTCCAGTAAGTTTCAGACAATTTTGTTTATTAATGTTTACGCATGATTCGACTGCTTTTTCTTTAATTAAATTGGGACCTGCACCTGTATCAATCATTAATCTTACAGGATTATTCAAACCGTTTGCTGATAGTGTTATGTGAGGTATAGTATCAGTGACGCTTAAGTTTACTTTTACAGTTTTTTGTTCCTCTATATTTTCAGAATTAGGATCGGATGCATTTAATTCTTTCTTTAGGCCTTCCTCTGAGCAACCGGTCTGGGAAGGGCATTGGAGTTATCCGAATTTATTTGTTGAGGAGGATTTAATTGTTGCGGTTGTTGCTGTTGATATTGATTATTATGTTGTCTTTTACGGCAATCATTGATTACATGACCCGGTTCTTTGCAATAGTGACATATTATTTTATTAGGTTGAGGCTGGTAGTTATTCACGTGTTTCGGGTCGTTTCGAGAGTCATTTCTATTCCATTGTTGGCTAGGAGCCTTTTCTCTCCACGGGGGTCTTTCTTGGTTGTATTTATTCTGAGTTCCCCACGGCTTATATCGGGGTTTGTCATTTGACCAATTATTTTGTGCTTGAAATCGTTGATTTTGGGGATAATTAGGAAAAGATTGTCTTTGATTTGGAGAATTATTAAGAAATGATTGTCTTTGAAAATTACTTGGAGAAAATTGTCTTTGATTTTGGAAATTATTCGGAAAAAATTGTCTTTGATTATTGTTATTATTAAAGTAAGGTTTTGAATAATTATTAGGAAATTGTGTCTGAGAATTATTTGTTCGATTAAATTGAGTATTTTGAGGGTTTGATAACTGTCTTGCAAGAATACGACATACTGATGCTACATGACCTGTTTTTTCGCAAAATTGACATTGTGCATTTTCTCCTCTTGTAAAGTGTACTTTATTGGATTTAGAAGTTTCTCCTGAATAAGGAACAGGTCGCGATTCTTTTCTTATGTCTTTGTTAGTTGCTAATCTTTTTTCAATTTCAATTGCTTTAGTAGCAAGTTGCGAAAATGAATCTGCTGTTCCTATTCTCATTTCTAATTCTGGTCTAAGTCCTCTAATAAAATGATCCATCGCGTAATTTTCTAATTCAGTTTGAAAGGATTTTTTTGTTGTTCCTTTATTGTTCATTTTATGAGCGTCAATTATTCTATCAGTAATTTATTTAATACGCGAAGCATAAGATATTACGTTTTCATTTTCCCACATATATATATTACCGAGTTCCCCTTGGAGTTGATATACTGTTTTAGTAGGAGCGTATACCGTTTTGAGTTTATTTACTAATTCTTCTATTGAATAAAATGTATGACCATAAATGCATTTTCTTGCTTCTCCCGAGATTTTAGAACGAAGTAGTTTCACTAGATTTGCTTCGGCTTCGGCGTTAGGGACCATTGATCTTGCTTCAAAACATGATTCTATGAAATGTGAAAAGGGGACGTTATTTGTTCCGTCGAACAAGGGAACGACTTCGAGCGCATCTCGAAGTGAGATTTGCTGATTGTTAGGGAGTTTACTCATACTGTCTTTTTTAATTTCAGAGTCTGAGTCTGATAAATTGAAATTGTCTCCGTTAGGGTTTGTTATTATTTCTGGTAAAATATGTTCAATTTTAATTTGCTTATCAACGTTTTTTATTTCGATATTTGAATTTATTTGTTCTGAGAAAAGTGTTGTTTGCTTTTCTTGTGATTTTTGCGAATCGGAAAAAGAGTTTGAAAATGAATTAACTGATTTTTCTATGGAAGTTTCTTGGTTTTCTACTGATTTTTCTGAATCTGCAACAGTGGAATTCGCTCTGAAGTTTATTCTGCTGTTTGTTAAAGTTTCATCTAGAAGGGTATCGTTTCCTAATGTTTCGTCGAAATTCGAGTTTGAAGCATAAATTACACTATTATCTTTCAGTCTTTGGACTATCGGTGAGTCTTGTTTTTCTAAAATTTCTTGATTAAAGTTTAGAGATTTTTTTGTTCGTATGGGAAGATTTTGGGTATTTTCTACTATTTTTGCTGACGCGGGGTCTTTTTGTGCTTGATTTCTTATAACGCGTTTTTCAAAGTTTGTGTTTAAACCCGGGGCGGACATTTATAATTTTTCATTTCTTAATTTTTGAATACTTTGACACTTTTTGGGTTAGATGTTCACATACGTTTTATAAATGATAAATATGGACACATACATGTAAATATAATATGCAGGTAAAAATCATTGACAGGTGAGAATGAGAGAAATAATATAGACAGGTTCAGATCACAGAGAAAGAAATAATATAGACAGGTTTATATCAGAAAGAAAGAAATAATATAGACAGGTTTATATGATAAAGAAATAAATATCATAGACAAGTAATAGATTGAAGAAATTCGAAGTTTGAGTTCCAGTGCTTTTTCTTTAATTGTCAAGTTTTTTATATCTCAATTTTTTAATAGAGTTCTTAACCATACGTAAAAGAGACATGACAAATTTTGGCATAACTTTTTGAAATAGAAAGATAGGTGATTATCGAGCAAACTAGGTTCAGTCTTTCAACTTTTGATTGTCATGAAAGCTTCAGCCCTGACAAACAAAAAGTTAAATATAATTTGAAATTCGTTATCGTTTTGGATTTCTTTTTGGGATTCTACTTGTGAACTTGAAATGTTTATTTTGTCAAAAAGTTCTTTAATCTTTTTACCTCCTCTTGATTTGAATTTACGTTTTATGCTTTTGTTAGTATTTGAATTCATTCTAAAATGACATATTTGTAAGGAACTTAGGTGAATTTTGGAAAGAATGCCCTGCTACAAAGCACAGGCAGGATACTCTGCTACAAAGCACAAGCAGGATGGGTAATTTGTGTAGGTTGTTTCAGATAAATTTTGGAAGTAATGGATGAGGAGAGTTTTGAATTGTTTTTAAATTTGAACTTGATTTTACGTTAAAATAGAGGAGAAAAGAAAAAAAATTTAATTTATTTCTGTATTGGCAGTTTATAATTTCCAAGGCCGATGCACCAAAAATATACGAGGTATGTTACGTCTTAATCAACATAACTTACCTTATATTTTATTAAATAAAGATGGTTCCTCGTTTTAGATTTTAATGTAAATTAAAAAACTGGGATGAGGATAACTACGGTCTACAGAAATAAATTAATAAGATTTGAATATAAATTAATTAAAGTTTATTAGGACAATAGCAATTTTACTGAGATGAAGTACAAAAAGGTTGATTTCAGATTAATGCAGCTGGAGTACTCTTGTTTTGGCTTGCCTCTTGTCGTTTAGTTTTAGTCCACCTTAAACAGGGATGACTAATTAAGTAAACGATAGAGTAAGAGAAAGGAAAACGAGAAAGCGAGATAATTTACTACTTACTTATGTCTGGTTGATGTGTTGTACCCTCTGGCCGGAACTATTTGTGGGACTCGTAGGGGGTGAGTATACAACAATGGAGGCTGCGCTGACCAGGTCAGTGGATCTGGGCCTCCCTCGTTTCTTTGTTACAGGTGGTTTATTGTATTCCGATGCGACGCTCCCGAACAGAAGTTAGATTTGAAGAAGATTTTGACGGCCCGAGTATTTGGGACCGGAGTTTTAGGGTTTCTACGAATTTTGATTGTAGTACTGGGTGTGGTTCTTTAATGGTGGAGAGTCTAAACTAGGTAGACTGGTTGAACTTCTAAAAACTGTGCAGACTCGTTAAAGTCCCTAAACTGAGTTCCTGCTTCCAAATCTGCTGTATTTATTCATGAGATCCCTCCTAAGATTCCCGTAGGGGTGAGTGGTATTAGAAGTAGGGATTCATCATGGTTCCAATCATCGTTGATGATTAATTATGTAAATGAGTGGTAGGGATTTAATTATCCAATGGGCATCGAGATTTTTATGTATGCCCATATACGGAAAGTGTCGCAGTAGCTAGGATGCACTATATCCCTTCCTAGTCCAAAGGGTTAATTGATAGGATAGCCAATCAGTGATGAGGAATCGTAATGTGCCCAAATATGGAGAATGGGGCAGTTACCAAATATATGGTATCCCTTCCTAGATGACAAAGGCTGAGATATTCTATTATGTCTCTACATAAGGTTTGAGTGTCTTCTTTGTCAGAGGTTCACCCTCCTACAACTGTCACCTTGATTGAGATATTTATTGCTTTTGTATCGAAGATGCTGGTGTCCCTTGCATAGGCATAAGTAGGTCAAGATGCTTAAATCATGTAGATGAGTAGTATAGGTACCAGCATTTCGTAAACGTATGGGGTTGAGAATCTGGTCTGTTCATAAGGTTGGCTTGCTGATTAATTTATAGCTCTTCAATTAATGTGTGTTTTATGGCTGTGTTAGTTCTGCAAATTTATGTAGCTCGCTCATTTTAGTTTAATGTACTGTATATGTGCTGTAGGTACCAGCATTTGAAGGTGTATAGGATTTGAAGATGTGGCTAGTTCTCATGGTTACTTCGCTGATTAATTTATGGTCCTTTGATTATTATGTGCCCATTTCTTGTGTTGAATAGGCGAGATTTTTATGTGTATCGCTTATTTTCGTTTACTGTGCTATGTAAGTGCTAAAGGTACCAGCATTTTGTAAGCGTATGGGAAACAAAATGCAGCTAGCTTTTCTGGTTGCCTTGTTGATTAATTTATGTGTTTTTGATTAGCGTGTGCTGTTTGTTGTGCGAAAAATTGATGCGTACAACTCATCTTGGTCCATTGCTTTGTTCGTTACAAATCCGTTCTTCACGAATGATTTTAACAATGTCGGGTTTGTTTATAATATGATTTTGACAATAATAATTGGATATTGGATATGATATTTCAGCTTGTTGTTTTATTATAGAGTATAAATGTTATGTAGTTATAATCAATTGAATATAAATGTTATATAGTCATAAACTATTGAATATGAATGTTATGTAATAATATATTGTTTATAATTATATATTATTATTATAAAAGTCGCGGGACGTGACATAATAGACTATTGACTATAATCTGTATAATAAAAGTTTGTTAAAAAAATATGAAGTAAAAATTATTTGAATGATTGAATAAAGATAATTCTTCAATGCTTTCATTGTTATGAAATGATTGATTCATTATTGGCTAATTAATTTTGTTACAAAATTAAATAATATAAATATTTAATTTCAATTGTTCTATATCAAGTAACATAAATCAATTATTCACTTCGAGGTAGTGTGATTGAATATTGGAAAAAATTAGTATAATAAAGGTTTATTTCTTCAAACCTATCTCTATTACAATGATGTAATTTCTTATAATATTTATGATGTCAAATGAGTATCTGAATTCAATTTTCCAAATCATGTGTGGATATACATATTTTAAATGTTCAGCGATGTTCCATCGTAGGCTGTTATTTTTCTGAATTATTTAAACGTTATAATATGATAAATATTCAATGATTCAGCGATGTTTCTTGATTCACAGATTTCCAAAAATGGACGTGAATGACATGTGCATATGTTTTAATTATTTAGCAATGTATCCTAACATGCTATTCTTTTTCTATAAAAATTTATTTTAATATTTCAGTGCAAATACATGTTCAATGATTTTTATATTGAGAACAGAGAATCGGTTCAGAATAGGATTTTTTTATATTATAGGTATATTGATGCTCACATTTAAAATATAGCACTGATAGTACCCGCAAATCTCATTGTACAAAAATTATGTTTTTCTGAAAATATTGAATTGCATGACTTGCACTTGAAATCTTCTAATTATACCTCGACATTTACTATTATAAATAGTAATAGTAAATTCTACGTTACATGGATTCCCTAAATACATTCTTTGAGAATATAATTTCAGCAACAATTTTGTTGGCCAAGAAATTTGGAAAAATAAATAGTGATTCGAAAATTGAGTGAAGGAAATAATGGAAAAAGTGTCTAGTACAGTAATTAAAAATGGTAGTTAAGCGAATGAAATATTTGACATTTTTAATTTTTAGGTTTTTCGGAAATATTTATTTACGAATGTTTATTTGCAGTAGAGAATAAATAACGCAGTGGGACGCACAGGAAACAATTCGAAAATTAAAGTTTATTTTATTAATTTATTGAAATTCAGCAATTTCGTTTTGAAGTCATTCTTTTTGGTTGAAAAGTCAACTGTTTTGTTGAAAATTCGTCTTTTTGGGTTGAAAATGCATATATTTGAGTATAATTTGCATTTTTTGGCTAAAAATCACAACTGTTTGATTGAAAATGTATGAACATATATATATATATATATATATATATATATTCTGGGAAATCGGCGACTCTCAGAGTATACAGCCTTATCCTTGCATGCGGGGCTCTACAAGGATGGACGAATCCTTTCCCTAGCTGCTCGTGGGAACAACAATGACAACACCAAACATAGTTGTAGTAAGTGCGTTTCAAAACAATCGAACACGCAGGGCTCCCGACAATGGGTCGGACAACAATGCCGACTACCCTACAGTTGGGGGAGCCAATCAAGACGGAGTCAATGCGATTGACCGACGGAATCTTGTTACTTTTAAGTGGACGGATCAACTCAATGACAGTCTGCTGGAGTGCTACGATGCCAGTATGGTCCCTGAACGAGAAGGTTACATGGCACGACTGCATGCTCTGTGGTGCGAGAAACACCCAGAGCTCTCAGACTTTTCGCAACAACGTCTGCGAAACCATGCCGAGAACCTTAGGAAAAGGGGTTATATAAGCGGAGTGCCTACTCAATCGCATCCAGAACAAGCCGGCAACAGAGAAAGAGAAGCGACACTGAGACCAACCGCGAACAGGCATCCAATAGAGGAAGAACGATGCTTCAGGACCCGGAGAAACATCAACATTCAGGTTTCTCCCAAGCCCAAAGATCTGACTGAATTGGATGATGAACTTCGTGGAGATTTTTCCGAAGAATCCGACCTCTGGACTATCAGTTGTGGTGTGTACAATGCAGCGAGAACTTTGGCAGATGCAAGCCGTAAAACAAAACCAACGGTTGATGATAAGACCAAAAGAAGAATGCATCAACTCAGCACAAAGATAGGCTGGGCTAGACAGTACGCGTCCCGCATTCAGTGTGTGATTGACTACATAACATCTGGCAGGAATTTCACTGCCAAGTTTCGACGGTTCGCGCGCGAACTGCGGATCGGTCATCACACAATCAACAAATCAAAGCTAATGACCATCAGACAGCATATTGTTGACAGAATACGAATACTATCTAACGCTGGGAGAAGTCTAGCGCGGAGAGAGAGGTGGGTTAGAGAAAATCAACAATTTTCATCTGATCCATCTAAACTCTTCCAAGACCCTCCAATTACTGTCGACCATCCGCCCAAACCAGAGGAGGTCGAAGCATTTTGGAGAGAAGTCTACGAGGTCCAGCATCTACTTCAAGAAGACTCAAAGAACATAAATAGCTTCAAGGAGCTGTGCAATGCCCTCATAACACCTGAGGAAGAATGCCCACCCATCACTACCGAGGAGGTGAAAAACGTATTAAGAGGCATGAAGAACTTTCCCGCTCCGGGACCAGATGGTATCAAGACCTTCTGGTGGAAGAAGTTTCCTTCAACCCACCAGCATCTGGCCCGAATTTTCACCTCATATTTAAAGTCGGAAGAGCCTATTCCGGAGTGGTTGGTGGGAGGGCGCACAGTGCTCCTGCCTAAGACGGGCAACTTAGCTGACCATAAGAATTACGGGCCAATAACTTGTCTGAACACACTGTATAAGATCTTCACAGCCATCCTAAATGATAGGATTCTTCGGACAATTGAACCTGTGTGGCGAGAGATGTATGAACAACGTGGCTCGAAGAAAGGCGTAGCAGGATGTCGGGAGAACCTGCTCATCGATAGATGTGTCTGTAAAGATGCAGCATCCTATCAACGATCTCTATCGATGGCCTGGATAGATTACCGAAAAGCTTTTGATTCAACCTCCCATAGACTTATCATCTGTCTGTTGGAAAGCTTGAAGGTTCATCCACACATCGTGAGATGCATAGAGAGATTAATGCCGCTTTGGAAAACCAGATTTACCATCTTATCTGGAAAATATCGTGTGATCACTAACAGTATCACCTTTCAGAGAGGTGTATTTCAGGGCGACACCATGAGCCCTCTCCTCTTTTGCCTCTTATTATTGCCACTATCTCTCGCACTTCGCCATTCCGAAGGGTACCTCTATGGCAAACCTGGAAATCGAAAGCATAAGGTAACTCATGTATTTTACATGGATGATCTTAAGCTCTATGCTAGAAATCAAGAGAAACTACATCTAGCTCTAAAAATTGTCACAGAGTACACTCAAGAGATTGGAATGGAGTTCGGGTTAGAGAAATGCGCCAAGGTTAATTTGAAGAAAGGAAAACTTAACGGCATCCTCGAAGATCCTGAACTCGTTGACAGAAGCGCTATACGACACCTTTGCGCTGGAGAGACCTATACATACCTGGGCGTGCCACAAAGCCGCATTCAGGACGTAACATCTATAAAGGATACTCTTCGATGCAGATATAAACGTCTCCTCCGACAGATATGGTCTTCCGAACTGTCGGCGAGGAACAAAGTATGTGCAACGAACATGCTTGCCGTCCCAGTAGTACTCTATTCATTTGGAGTAGTTCCATGGACGAAGGACGAGCTCAGATCCCTCGATATCGGGTCCCGAAAGGTTATGCACATGAACAAAAGCATGCACCTTAAGTCTTCTGTTCCACGACTTTACATCTCACGCCGTCAATTTGGTCGTGGAATACTGAATCTTGAATGTCTTCACAACAGGATTATTCTGGGTACAGAACATATTGTCGCAAATGGACAAGATCCTCTTCTTAAAATGGTCAGAAAACACGAAGAAGTAGGCAAAGGGGCGTTTCTTTATAAAGCAGCGGAAGAGGCTGCTGAAACACTCGGCCTTGACTTCAATATCAGGGGTGAGCGAAATGCATCAAATCTTATCCATCTTAAATACTCACTCCTGAAGGCCCGGATTAAGAAAGCACAGGAGAAAAACTTCCGCGAAGAGCTCCTCGACAAGAAGATGCACGGCATCTTCCACAGAAATGTGGAAGATCAGTCGATGTCGTAGGAGCTGACGTTTGCTTTCCTTAGATCACCCGGATTGAAGTCGGGCACAGAGGGCTTCATTTTGGCATGTCAAGATGGTGTCATTTCCACTCTAGCATACCGTCGCCACATTTTGAGCCAAGATATTCCCGATGATAGCTGCAGAGCGTGTCATGAACACCCTGAGCATCTAGGACACATACTATCTAGTTGTCCAGCTCATGCGGGAACAACCTACATCCAAAGGCACAATGCGGCACTGAGAGTGCTTTATTACCATCTCTGTCACTCTTACGGCATTAGCCCAAATACCTCTCCGCTGAACGCCCCTAGAGAAATAGAGTCAATTGTCGAAAATGAGAAGTGCCGCATATATTGGAACTTCATATTCTCGACAATTGTTTCTGTTGCGCACTCGAGGCCTGACATGGTTCTTCTTGACTTCGAGAAACGAACCATGTTCGTTATCGAATTTTCGGCACCAGCGGACAAAAACGTCACAGCGAAGGAGAAAGAAAAGAAAGAAAGGTATAAAGACCTTATGAGGGAGTTGCGACGGTTATACCCGGAATATTCTGTTAAGCTAATCGTCCTGATCATTGGCGCTCTTGGAGGTGCCAAGGTTTCACTTGTTAATAGCCTGAAAAGCATCCCTGCGTGTCAACAAAATGCTGAGACACTTGCAGGGAGAATGCAGAAGGCGGTCGTCCTTGGGTCGCTCCGTGTCCTCAGGGTGCACGAGACTTTCGCCGGATCATCGTATTGAATTCGCGCAGACTGTAACCACCCATCTCACGGTCGTGAGACGTGGTTACAGCTGAAATTTTACCGCGATTTCGCTGGGAGCGGGTGCAATTTTTCAGATTAGCACCCGCTCCCGGCGAAATCCTGCGGTTGTCCTTAT
>CAKNXH010044782.1:0-14256 GCA_932178445.1 Andricus quercusramuli
TTAATTTCGAATAGAATCAGACTGCTTCCGGAGTACATGTTTTTGACAGGAAGGATTTCGGATTTGAGCGGACGATTTTGCGTTTTCACTTCAATTCCACCGAATGACTACCAAAGCCTGCGGAATAATTTTAGATAGAATGGGACTATTTTCGAAGTTGATGTTTTAGACCGGACAGATTTCGGATTTAATCAGACGATTTTCCGTTTTCACTCTAATTTCAACGAATGACAACTTGAACCTGTGGAATAAATTCGGATAGAATCGGACTGCTTCCGGAGTACATGTTTTTGACCGGAAGGACTGCGGATTTAAGCGGACGATTTTCCGTTTTCGCTTCAATTTCTCCGAATGACAAATAAAACCTGCGGATTAATTTCGGATAGAATCGGTCTATTTCCGGAGTTGATGTTTTAGGACCGACAGATTCCAGAATTAATCAGACGATTTTCCGTTTTCACTTTAATTTCACGAAATGGCAACTTGAAACTGCGTATTAATTCCGAGTAGAATCAGACTGCTTCCGGAGTACATGTTTGTGACCGAAAAAATTCCGGATTTGAGCGGACGATTTTCCGTTTTCACTTCAATTTCACCGAATGACGAATAAAAAGTGCGGATTAATTTCGAATAGAATCGGTCTAATTTCGTAGTTGATGTTCTAGACCCGACAGATTTCGGATTTAATCAGACGATTTTCCGTTTTCACTGCAATTTCACCAAATGGCAAATTGAAACTGCGTATTAATTTCGGATAGAATCGGACTATTTTCGAATTTGATGTTTTGTTTCGGCCAGATTTCGGATTTAATCAGACGATTTTCCGTTTTCACTTCAATTTCACCAAATGACAACTTGAACCTGCGTATTAATTTCGGATAGAATCAGACTGCTTCCGGAGTAAATGTTTTTGACTGGACGGATTTCCGATTTAATCAGACGATTTTCTGTTTTCACTTCAATTTCACCGACAACTAAAACCTGCGGATTAATTTTGGATAGAATTGGTCTATTTTCTGAGGTGATGTTTTAGACGGGACAGATTTCCTATTTAGACGGACGATTGTCCGTTTTCACTTTAATTCCGCCGAATGACAACTAAAACCTGCGAATTAATTTCGGATCGAATCGGCCTATTTTCGGAGTTGATGTTTTAGACCTGACAGATTTCGGATTTAATCAGACGATTTTCCGTTTTCACTTCAATTTCACCATATGGCAACTTGAACCTGCGTATTAATTTCGGATAGAATCAGACTGCTTCGGGAGTACATGTTTTTGACCGGGAGGATTTCGGATTTAAGCGGACGATTTTCCGTTTTCACTTTAATTTCACCGAATGACAACTAAAACCTGCGGATTAATTTTGGATAGAATCGGACTATTTTGGGTGTTGATCTTTTAGACCGGACAGATTTCGGATTTAATCAGACGATTTTCTGTTTTCACTTAAATTTCACAGAATGACAACTTGAACCTGTGGAATATCTTCAGATAGAATCAGACTGCTTCCGGGGTACATGTTTTTGACTGGACGGATTTCGGATTTAATCAGCCGATTTTCTGTTTTCACTTCAATTTCACCGGCAACTAAAACCTGCGGATTAATTTTGGATAGAATTGGTCTATTTTCTGAGGTGATGTTTTAGACGGGACAGATTTCCTATTTAGACGGACGATTGTCCGTTTTCACTTTAATTCTGCCGAATGACAACTAAAACCTGCGAATTAATTTCGGATCGAATCGGCCTATTTTCGGAGTTGGTGTTTTAGACCCGACAGATTTCGGATTTAATGAGACGATTTTGCACTTCAATTTCACCAAATGGCAACTTGGACCTGCGTATTAATTTCGGATACAATCGGAAAATCGTCTGATTAAATCCGAAATCTGTCGGATCTAGAGCATGAACTCTGAAAAAAGACCGATTCTATCCGAAATTAATCCGCAGGCTTTAGTTGTCATTCGGTGAAATTGAAGTGAAAACGCAAAATCGTCCGCTCAAATCCGAAATCCTTCCTGTCAAAAACGTGTACTCCGGAAGCAGTCTGATTCTATTCGAAATTAATACGCAGGTTCAAGTTACCATTCCGTGAAATTAAAGTGAAAACGGAAAATCGTCTGAATAAATCTGAAATCTGTCGGGTCTAAAACATCAACTCCGAAAATAGACCAATTCTATTCGAAATTAATCCGCAGGTTTTGTTACGTCCCGGTTAAAATTTCAAATTTTTACGTAACCACTAACGATAAGTAGAACAGATAAGCTACTTATGGTAATTACTCATGTGGTTGATCACGAAGCGTGGTACATAGCGGCCAGCGATAAACGATCCGCGGTCGGTAACGTCACGAGCGTATGATAAACCGGAGTACTTACCATGAGGATATCAAATATCGGTAACATTTAGATGTTACTTAGATATGTTACCGATATAGGATAATCACATTTATACCATTACCATACGAATATATTATTCATCGTAATATGTTAAATAATAACGATATAGATATAGAATATTAATACACACATGTGTTTAAACTAATACAACAATTAATGCCATATGTGATACATCAGTCACCTAACAATGTACAATGTAATACTAGTGAAATCAGTATGTAAATAGTCAGACACACGGTAACCGAAAGTGTCTGACGAAACGCATTACACATAATTAAGTTAGTAGTAGAATTCATATTCTTGAAAGGTCAAGAGTCGAGATGCACGACCGCTGTCCGCGGTTGCTGACGATAGCATAAATCATTCAACGTTTAATAGTATTAGTTACCCACTAGCATCGCTCACAAACATTGAGCGGATCTAGATACGAGTAATATTATTAATAAGAACGTGCCGATTTCAAAAGTTAGAAACGTGCCGATTTCAAAAGTTGGAAACGTGCCGATTTCAAAAGTTCGATCGCCCTACCCCTAGCATGGAGAAACCATCATATATAAACCCCAGATACATCCTTGTCAATTGTCTTACGTTCTCAACAGTCATACTGTTCACTTCGATGTACGATTAACGAATCGCTTTGACAAAGTCGCGGCTTCTAACTCACTGTGACCGAAGAAACACTTTGAATAAGTCAAGTACTTTCAAGTTCAACTCAAAATAGTTAACGTGTTCGAATCCCGAACTAAGTCCCCTCGGCTGAGACTTTCGGTCGTTGTAGAGAAACTTTCCGAATAAAGTCCGCGGTGTTAACGTTCGTGAAAGGACTCAATATTGAATTACTTTTAAGTACATTCAAAGTCTCATCCGGTAAAACTCCGTCGGTGTTTTACAAAAAATAAGGAGATACAACCGACAAAGCAACTCACTCTTTTGCCCTTTCAAGCATCGAAAGGTATATGTAAGTCTAATTCATGTAACTTTTAACTTTATTCTTATTCTTTATAATAAAACAATTACTTAAACAACCATCTCTGAATCATTTGAACACTGTACTCTGACACAGTCCGCGTAGGGCTGATAAGTGACACACAAACCCACAATCAAATAATTGGTCAGGTCTTACCAGCCTGACGTAATCAGCACACTGGTCTCTTTCTATTCCTATTTTCCATACTACCCTCGCCTATTGCTCGGGACGTGACAGCTGATTTGGTGGCAGCGGTGGGATTGTCACTTCCGTTTAAATTCAGTGTTTTCATTAACAAATTTAACTTCAGTGTATTTTTAAGATAGCTATTTCATCGGCACTCGAGAGTATAAGTCCTTATTAGATACGTTGCACGGTCACCTTCGGGGCAAGGCAAAGTTCGAAGAACATGATAGGCGTCGGTATACTTCGCGTGCTCGCAAGCTCTGCCACCGTTAATAATTCCACGAAATACCCCGAATTAACCTTGTATGTACTCCTTGTAGCAGGATTGTACAAGTGAAGGGTTTAAATCAACGTCATCGAAAATCAACATTCAAAAATCGCGTTTTAGATCAAAAACCTTAAGTTTGCAATCTCAAAAGTCTAACCAAACCACAACCGTGTGGGAAGCCCAGAATCAAGGGGTTAGAAAATTAATTAACTTGAAAAGTCGAACCTTTCCGACATTCCAAACCATCCAAATAATTTAAAGATATAACTCTTACAGTGTTGAAGTATTCAGGAGTCGATAAACTGGTCAAACATATAATTAAATACAAGATCTACCTTTATTAATTATCCATTGAATTATTGTCATGATAATTTTATACGCACAGTGATATCCAGAATTATCGTCGTGTAACTTATACTAAAACACGGATTCTTTGACTCATTTTTGAACCTTATCTGTCTAACCGTTACTGTACTTTTTCACTGTACCACGGAGGAGATTGCTGGTTAGTGATCAAACTGTATAGGCGATCAGACAATTCATTTACTTTGCGACGAATATTAACCCTGTTGACAGACCCCAATATCATGTCAATTCTGAACCAAAAGGAAAGTTCCTCATCAACTTATTAATTCTTTGCTTATTACGAGTCAGGAATTGCATGAGGGATATTTAACCCAATTATAGGTAGAATCACACTGTTATGGAAAGGAGTTCTTGCAAATCATTCACTTAATGAAACTTTAACCTTGGATACATTCTAAAGGCGAATGTGTAATTACCTATCACAGCTTATAAATAAACAAAAGTCAAAAAAATAAATAAATAAATAAAATTTCAGTCCACACAAATTACTTTAGAGCTAAAATAGTCGATTTGGTGTACGACCCATCTTTGAACAACCACACCTTTTATTGAATTGAACCATTCTAAAGTTCTAATTTGTCCCAAAGATTCATTTTCAACAATTGGCACAGTTCAAATTCCCATATTAAATGAAATTGTTGAATTCAACGTGATAACTTCGGAAATTCCAACCGACATCTCTGGTATAGTAGGTAGATCATTTTAAAACAATTACGTCTATCCATTCCTGAATTTCTTGAATGAACAAGAGAAATTCGGCTGAATATTAAATCAAATTTGCTAGATTACTTAAAAAAGCTATGTGCTCTTAACTAGACGCAATTCAAATCACACCTGTCAATTAATTGTTCTCATTGTAATAGTCCAAGCTGTCATTGCAGAGCCAGATATAGCGCATAGACATTGAACTTTCATATTTCAAATTATACAGACCTTAGTCCTCTACTCGTCTTTGAGCAAAGAGTGTCCGTCTAGCATTCACTGGACTTACCCACTAGACAGGGGAGGTAGTCTCTTGTTAGTGATAGGTACACGTTTACGATCAGACATTCCACTTACGTTACATGCAAAGCTTTTAGTCGCTCGTGATCAATAACTTTTACTCAATCTATACCTGAGTGTAGAGTCAACACAATTATCACTTTACTTAAACAAAAAGTAATGTTCATAAATAATTTCAATAAATATCGGAACCACATTTGAGTTTTTCTCATGAAGTAATTATCTTTTAGTTATTATTAATAATCCAAACTAATCTAATCTAATAATCAAAAGAAGTTCCAATAATAAAACTTTATTGTACAAACCCCAAAATTTACGCAGAAATTATTGATTGTGTTTACAATTAAATTCCAAGAAATTATTCAATCAGGGTGAATAAAACTCTCAATTCTCTTTGAAATTACTCAATTTTAATTTAATTCCCAAATACCTTAACAAAAATGCCTGACGGACCTAATGACACTCAATTTACTGGCGATATCAATCGCACACTCAGTGAAGCCATGATGACATCCATGGCGGAGTGTTTCGCCGTACAACAAGGGATCGTAAACATCCCTAATTATGACGGAAAAAACATGCCCGTTAGAGACTTTATTCAAGACATTATGAATGGAGAATCGTCAGTGCCATCTAACTGTGAAACCCAGTATCTTAAAGCGGTATTGGCCCGACTAAAAGGCGCAGCCAGAGATAGTATTCATGGAAAAAGTTTTACATCAATTAAGGATTTAATTAAACATTTGAAACAACGTTTTGCCCCTCGTAAAACTTATGCGTGGTATCTGCATGAAATTTCTACGATTAGAATGAGACGAGAAGAAAGCGTTAGTGAATTCTTTGATCGCGTGATTCTTCTAAAATCAGGAGCTCAGGCCGCACTCGAAGATAAATACCCCAACGTGGACCAACTATTAGCCCCGTTAAAGGACTGTGCTCTAGAAGCCTTCAAACGTGGGTTACCGGATAATATTGCGGGTTTAGTGGAAGCACGCAACCCCTTAAGTTTAGATGATGCTTTAAAAGTAGCACTTGAATATGAAGCTAGACAACAGTTAAATCCTCACTATTCAACAAATTATTACCACGAACCAAGGTATTATCAGCCTAGTTATTCGGGAACACGGGATCGCAGCCCTAGCCCACATGTGCGTTTTGTGACAGCCCCTGATTCATATAAAACTTGGGATCAGAAACCGCATCACTCCGGGATAATAAAACGTTCCTATTCACCTGGGGGTTCAACCCGCCCCTATGAAAGTAAGCCACATTTTTCCAGTAATTATAACCTTCCTCAACAATATCCGTATACGTCGTATAATTCTCATCATCAATATCCGACCACTTCTATGGAAAATAATGGATATCCCAATTCGAGTTATTCCCGAGGGGGAATGAACACACCACCTCGTGCACAATCTCCCAATCCAACCAACAGTGAGACTTTAAACTACAATTCCGCTCGCCGTACAGACGCAGCGACGGGCGAAGTGAAGGAAGAGCGTCAGAAAAGCGTGCGAATTCTAATGAAACAACAAAGATCTACCACACTAAACTCAGTAGAGAATCCCCAGTAGTCACTTTTTCATCTTCCAATTTCATAAAAACAAGGGCATTATTCTTAATTGACACAGGGGCCGACATTAATATTATAAAGCTGAGTTCCCTAGACGAAGATTTATTGATAACTGAGGACGAATCAATAGATATAACAGGAATAACGACCGTTCGGATTTCCACCATAGGCACCATCAAGTTACCCATAGAAAAATCAATGGTGACGTTTCATGTAGTTTCACCAGAATTCCCCATTAATACCGATGGAATATTGGGACGAGAATACCTCCGTCAAGAAAAGGTAGAAATTTCCTTCTGGCATAACACCATAGTAACCCACTCCAACCCTACTAGGCCAATACCTTTTATCGATGAAGAATCTAAATTTGCACAAGAGCGAATAACTGATTACAAGGGGACCGGACCTAGAAAAATTAAGATAAAAGCAAGATCGCGTCAAGTAATCCCAGTAGAAGTATTGAACAACGAAATAAAGGAAGGATATTTACCATTAATAAAATCAAGAGAAGGGTTGCTAATGGGAGAAGCCGTAGTATCAAATTCCAATGGGATATGTCACATTTATGCCATAAATACTACTGAAGACGACCTAGAAGTTGAAATTGATCCCCAAGAACTAATTCCTTTCGAATATCATCAACTCCCAGGGGATGAATTCGAAGACTACTCTACTGACGAGAATTATTTACCCCCAGAAGATAGGGTACAAGCTATTCTAGACATACTAGAACTAGATCATTTAAATCAAGAAGAGAAAGATCATGTAACTAAAATAGTCCAAGAATATCCAGAGGTGTTTCACTTAACTGGAGAATCATTAACCCCCACACATGAAGTTAAACATAAAATACACACAAGCGATGATGTTCCGATACATGTTCGCCCTTACCGATTTTCTCCTCAACAAAAGGAGGAAGCAAAAATTGTAATAGATAGAATGTTAACAGAGGGTGCTATCGCACACTCAAAATCACCCTATAGCTCCCCCATGTTAATAATTCCAAAAAAATTAGACCACACGGGAAAACGGAAATACCGAGTGGTAATTGATTTTCGATTATTAACCCTCAATAACCACACTAGTGCGAATTCGCACCTCGTAAAATTTTAGATCTCTGTAACTTCTGACCAGCGAGAACGAAGGGTCTCGCCCCACGACGACAAATATGCAGGTAACCTAGGCTAGTTGCTACCCAAAGGCCGCTTTCATTCGATTTAAAACTGCACAGTTAGCAAGACCGAAACTTTGAATAGGTGCGAATTCGCACTAGTGTGGTAGCGGCGTGTGTAAAGTCAGTGCCTGTGAAATTTGAATTTTCGTTTTTTTTCGCGACTTTAGTGAGTGGACTTGTATAAAATGTAAGTATTTCAACGTCTTTTGTTGCTTTTAACTTAAATTAATAAAATAATTAATGATTTATTCATATTTAAAAAAAATTTGGAATACAACTTTTTTTGTGCAAAACGTAAACTAATCTAAAGAAAATGTTAATTATTATTACAGAATGGCTCAACAACAACAAACGCATTATGATTTACGAAATTATAAAGCAGTTCGAGCATTAGATGTGGAAGAGGAAGCTGATCACGAGGAAGAGGGTCTCTGTTGAGACGAAAGTGGAGAGGAGTGTTCGTCCTTTCGGACAATGAAGTGAGCGATAATTTCACCGCCGCTTGTTTCTTATGTGCAAAAAAAAACTCGTTTTGCTTTTATCTTCACTCCATCATAATGACAATATCGACCCAACATGCGACAAACCTCAAATCGTCATGTATTACAACAAAACCAAAGGTGCAACGGATGCTTTCGATCACAAGTATCATATATGCTTTCTCTGTTGCACGGCGCACACGAAGATGGCCTTTGAAATTTTTTTACAATATATTGCTCCAGACATCGATTAATTCTGCTGTTTTGTATAATCTGTTGGCAGAAAATCCTTCATTGAGCCGCGCAAAGTTTTTAAAATAGTTGGCTTTCGCTTTAATTCAACCACTTTTACAGCGACGTTTGGAGCAGCAAATCTTGCGTTTAACTACTAGGCGACTCATTGCTAAGGTTTTGGGAATAGATGAACAGGTCGCTCATGATTACACCGTCATTCGCGAGGAAAGTCGTGCTAAATGTGTACTCTGTGATTCGGAAAACACCGGGCGAACACGCATGAGGTGTAACAATTGCTTGCGTCGTATCCGTAACGAACACAGATGCGGATTGTGCATTGAATGTGCCGTAGGAATGAACTAACTGAATTTTAATACTATATTTTTCTCTTTTTGTGGAGTGAGTTCCATTTTATGTACGTTTTATTATAAAATACATCAATTTTATCCTGAAAAGAAATAGTTTACTCATTTTCTCCAACTCGAAATTACCCAATATTCAACCACTCCTAAAAAATCTCTATTTTCTTGTTATACTTTTGGCATATTTTTTTTATCAAAGTGTATACTTTCAACTTTAATTTAAAAAAAAAAGATTAATTTTGAGCGAATAGAAAAAAAATTGCAATTTTTTGGAAAAAAGACGATTCTTTTAAAATTTTGTTTTACATTTTCCGTATTTTTATTGTTAAATAATTTTTTGTTTTGTTTTAAACCATTTTTATCGAATTCCTTGGAAAATTCCGCACAAAAACTACCTATTTTACTTTAAATTTGGACTACTTACTTTCAAAATATTAAATATCAAAGATTGAAAATCCCAATTCGCACTAGTGTGGTTTATACGTATGCTCAGTCGAAGTGTGGTTATTGAGGGTTAAACGAAAAAACTATCGGAGACGCTTACCCTCTTCCGAACATCACCGAAATCATGGATCATCTAGGAAAAGCTCAATATTTTACAGTTTTCGACCTAGCGAGCGGGTTTCATCAGATCGAACTAAACCCTGTTGACAGACCAAAAACTGCCTTCTCTTTCCTGAACGGACATTCCGAGTATATTAGAATGCCCATGGGTTTAAAGAACTCGCCAGCAACTTTTCAGAGATTAATGGACCAAGTTCTGCTAGGATTACAAGGAGTCGAACTATTTGTCTATCTAGATGATATAGTAATCTATGCAGAAACTTTAGAAGAACACGGGAAGAAAGTAAAACGTCTTCTTAACAGACTAAAGGAGGCAAATTTGTCGATTCAGCCGGAGAAAAGCGAGTTTTTATTTAAAGAAATTACCTATTTGGGCCATATAATTAGCAGTGAAGGAGTGAAGCCCGATCCCAAGAAAATTGAAGCTGTTAAAAACTTTCCCACTCCTAAAAATCCGAAGAATATAAAACAATTTTTAGGACTTGCAGGATATTATAGAAAATTTATTAAAGATTTCGCAGCAAAAACTAAGCCTCTAACCAATCTTTTAAAAAAGGGCGTACCTTTCAATTGGGGTCCAGAAGAAGAAGAAAGTTTCAAAACTATGAGACAAGCTTTATGCGAAAACCCCATCTTGCAATATCCAGATTTCCGGAAACCATTCACTATAACCACGGACGCCTCAGGATACGCCGTTGGTGCGGTATTAAGCCAAGAAAAGGATGGCATAGATCTTCCCATATCCTACTACTCTCACGTACTAAATAGTGCAGAATGCAATTATTCTACTACTGAAAAAGAGTGTCTCGCGGTTCTGTACGCAGTTCGACAGTATCGGCCTTACGTGTATGGAAGGGCATTCACGCTAGTTAGTGATCACGAACCACTAAAGTGGATAAACTCCGTAAAAGATCCGGGACAGAGACTAATACGATGGCGGTTAAAATTAAGGGATTACGATTATGATTTCAAATATAAACCTGGAAAATTGAATACAAACGCCGATGCCCTTTCCAGAAATCCCATCATAGAAAGTGATTCCAAGAAAAGAGAAAACGAAATAGAGAAGAAAAGCGCAAAATTACTACCAATACAAACACGGCAAACTAAACAAGAAACTGAAGGACAAGCGAAGCCTGTAAACAAATCTTCAAACCGACCCTCGATTGTGACAAAAAGAGGACCAACCACCAAAACCGTCGCTTTAAGGCCTTCCATTTCAGGAACCCAACGAGTAACTTTTAAACCCAAGGACAACAGTCAGCGCACGAACATTAATTTAAAACCTATAGAGGACCAGAATGAAAGCTGCATAAGCAAACGCCTGATCAGAAGAAGAGCCGAAGAAATGAGAAATAAAACTCGACCCAATTACCGCGAGTCCAGTACCGACTCAGAAGATGAGACAGTTGAATCCGATAATCGAGTCCCTCCTATACTACGAAAAACGCGAAGTGTGTTACCCAGCTTGGATATACCTCTGGCAGCTTTTCCGTCGCGCGCTATACCCAAAAGTGCTCCACCCAACGCCACAGTTCATTTCCAGGAAATTTTTGGAAAAGAAATTGCTGAGGACGGACAAGAACAAGAGGAACCAGTAATAGAAACACTCTCGGAAACCTTCATAACCGTGGATCCTCCGCAAAGCGACAGTGAGGAAAGTTCAGAAGAAGAGCAACAAATTGAAGAAAGCAAAGAATTTAATAGTTCGAAATTAACCCGAGAAGAATTGAAAAACTCGTTTACACAATTCGATGAATTTTTAGAAATTCATAAAGAATGGGAAAAGCAGGGAGAAACAGAAGAAAGTGAGGAAGCTCACGGAGCTATCATGGCTGTGTCAGAAGGCGAAGACAATCCAGAGACTCTTCACGCCATTGAAGAATTGGAACCTGATAGTGAGAGTGAATTCACTCGAAGAATAGATTCAGTGATAAATTGGGCTAAACATGAACTACAGGAAGTCAAAACGCAGAAAGTGAACAATCCAGAATCCAGTGAAGATAGCGAAAATATGAAACCTAAAGAAGAAGAAAAATTTTCTTCAACTCAAATAATACGTCCTGAGATTGGACAACGCAAAAGCGTAACTTTCGCACTTCAACCACCCAATACGCCGGACGAACTAGCAACATTTCGTCCACCAGCCTGTGGGTTGCCACAAGCTTTATCTACACCACTTCTAGAATCAGCGAAAATGAAAGAAACTACAAAACTTCCGATGAATTCCAACGAAAACATCAAGCCCAGACAAATAGATATGAGTCTACCCGAAACAGTCAGTACTGAGACTGCAAAAATAATTACAGATGACGACAATACATGTACATCAATCACAAGCATCCAGCCCACATTGCCGACTGAATACACTCGCCCTGCTAATATTGATGCATTCCCAAAAATAAAAGGCAGCCGCGAAAATTTAACCTATCATAGAGGAAACTATGTACACTTCCTTTCCGAGGATTGCGAATTCACTACGCCAATAGGGCGCTTATTAATAGACATAAAAGCCATTGATCCTTCAGAAATTAAAGAACAACATCCTAAGATAGGTCAAATACTTATGACGCCCCGCGGTAGATATAAAGTTTACACTATCATCCTAAAACAAAACCATTTCGACGAATTGAATAAGGAAAACCTGAGAATCGGACTACACAACCTGCGTGTAGCTCTCGAAAGAGAGAACATAAACTCATTTCGAATCTCAAAACAAGGAGATTTGACTGATAGCTTACCCAAAGGCTCCCTGATAGAGATTCTAAAAGAAATTTTCGATGATAACAATATCGAAATCACATATTGCTATGGAAGTGTGTGCGTGCCGCCCGAAGAAGATCGTGATCCAATCATAGAAGAATACCATCGAAGTAAGATAGGAGGACATAAGGGAGTTAACAAAACTTATGGGCGAATAAGAGAAAGATTTACTTGGCCAGGAATAAAAGAACAAGTCACGGAATTTGTGCGAAAATGTAGTACTTGCCAAGAGCAGAAGATTATTCGAGCCAAAACCCACGAACCCATGATGATTACAGACACGCCTATAGAAACTTTTGACAAAGTATCACTCGACACAGTAGGACCATTGCCGACAACCCCCGATGGAAATCGACACATTCTCACTATGCAGGATAACTTGTCAAAATATTGTATTGCTGTAGCAATACCCGACATAACAGCTACAACTATTGCGCATGCTCTAGCTAAGAATTTAATCTCACAATATGGCGCCCCAAAAGCCATTTTAACCGACCGTGGAAGTGCTTTTATAAGTAATCTCTTAAAAAAATTATCCAAGATATTTGGAATCAACCAAATATTTACCTCAGGATATCGACCACAATCGAATGGGTCCTTGGAAAGAAGTCATGCAGTATTGGTTGATTACATTCGATCCTACGCAGACTACTACGACGATTGGGATAAATTATTACCCTTTGCCATGTTCTCCTACAACACTTCAATTCATGAAGCAACTAAATTTACACCTTTCGAATTAATATTCGGAAAAATTGCGCGTAGCCCTAGTTCATTCCCTTCCCATGAAAAGTTAGAAACTTACGGGTCTTATTTAAAAGACTTAATAATAAGACTATCTGAAATCAAAAACATGGCGGCTGAAAATTTAATTCATGCTAAATACAGATCTAAACAACTATATGACAGAAAAATAAACCCTTTTTCTGGAAAAGTAGGCGATAACGTGTACGTAAAAAGGGAAACCAAAACTAACAAATTAGATAGTAAAAGTCACGGGCCATACACAATTGTAGATATATTAGATAAACACACCGCTATTTTAGAAACAGCGGATGGAAAACGTTTCCAAAAACACGTGGACAAATTGAAAATAGCTCATGAATAACCCTTATAAAATGCAAATCATAACATACAATTTCCTTTTACAGGATGGCCGCTTCAATCATACTCACTAGACTCCCAAAGGGACAAATATACCCTTCCATAAATCATCCAAAGGGTGATATAAACAAATTGGAGCACCCAAAAGGACCGTTAGAAGAGCTGACCGCAGAATACGATTTAACCAAACCCATTTACAGCATACATAGAGTGGAAGGGCCGTTGCACGCCCAAAGATTTATAATTAAGTGTGTCGTAGAAGACACAAAGCGCGGAAATTTATTTATTACAATAAGCGAACGCGAAAAGAAAGTTAGGGTAGCAGAGCATGAAGCAGCCAGGAAAATGTTGAAAGAATTAGAAGATGTTTACTTTTTCAGCGAAGAGGTTAACACTCAAAATCAAACTGAAGACACATATGTCTTATGTACAGATAATGACGCAAAAATGTTAATAAAGTTATTTAAATGGGAAAATTGCTGCGAATATTGCTACCTAAGGGGACATAGAATAGAATCTTGCACTAAAGAAATCTTGAGAAATAAACGATTAGCGGAAAACACCAAAGAGACAAATGTGGTATCAGAAGAAGAGTTTTGGGGTTCCATGAATGAGAACTGATACAAATAATTTAATCAATTATAATAATACATACATATATATATATATATGTATATATAATATAATCATAATCAATAGTAATTAATGAATTATAGTAATAAATTAGCTCAATAAAAGACTCTTCTACTGAAACGTCGATTACATCTACATACATATTAAGAATAAACATAATTATAATTCGAACATAT
>CAKNXH010044789.1:0-17115 GCA_932178445.1 Andricus quercusramuli
AAAATTTCACTTAGAATCCGAATTTCAACAAGTGAAATGTTAATCTTTCTTTTTTAATGAGTTTTTCTTGCATGATACGGAGAGGATACGATGTGGATACTATAAGGATACGCTGTAGCGTATCCGCTCCGTTCGTTCGGTCCGCCAGGGTTTATACGATTAATTATAAGACTGTTTTCGAGTTTTTTGTGCAATTAACACATGCAGCGTTGAACCTGCCTTAAACTTCCCGCTTGACGTCCTTTTCAAAATGTCTGTCGCTGTACAAATTCCTACGGGCCATTTGAGTGGTTCATTTTTTTTTTAGATGCGCGTGGCGGGACCATAGGCATAGCTTCTTGGATCATGGCCGCAGCCATGATCTAAAAATACACGGTCTAGCCACGCGCAACTAAAAAAAAGTTAACCAATAGGAAGATTTCTACCACAGGCGGCCATATTTGATAAGTTAGCGCGCGAGAATGCAGTATATTTGAAACGACGTAAATGTCATGACAGAAGATTTCAAGTTAAACATAAAGAAATTGTACAATTTATGAATTAATACCAGTTAATACAATCAGTTTGAAAATAATGCAATTTGTGCCATAGATAATATGAAACATTACAAAATATATAACTTCTAATCCTGGTAACGTAGAAGAAATATGGCTAACATAACCTCTCAATGCACCTGAAGAATTTTACCTTTAATGGCTAATGAAATGATGTATCATTACCGGAAAGGAAAGAAGCCTTTTTTGTTTCGGGTCTCAAAGCACAAAGAAATAAACTCATAATATCGATACCATAGCACGTATCATGGCAATATCAGTTTTTATTATCTGTATATACATGCACGTATATAATCAAAAACATTACCCCTTAGTGTATACAAAATGACACGTTTTTAGATTTTATATATGTATGAAAATTTTACAAGTGAATATATAAATTAATACAGCTTTTTTAATGAAAGGAAATGATCCTCGCTTTCAAAAATGTGAATAAATGAATAAACATTTAGTGAGCACGAGAGTAAGCACGCGATACGAAGTTCTAAAGTTATAATTTCGTGGAGAATATTTCAAATAACGGAAAATTAGTTGTATAGGCGTTTTGCACAGGGGCGTACAATTTTCAATGCTTGCCGTGGGTGCATTTTCCCTAAATACGCCGCTGATAACAAAGATGGCAGCCTGTGGTAGAGCGCGGCTGGGGACGAAATTGGGAGCGCTTAAGGCCAGACCGTGTATTCTTAGATCATGGCCGCAGCTATGTTTATATCGTGGCTGAGGTTGTGACGTATGAGTACTGTTTTCATTTATGCATCTTCAATTTTCAATCGTCCTGCCTTTTTTTTCTGACAACAGGCAGGAACGGTTTTCTCGAAATTGTTGCAACGATCATTTATTTTCTCATGACAGTTAAGGTAAGAAAGAAAACCCAAAATTATTGAAATTAATTCTAAAGTAGTTGGTGGAGTTATTTTGGCTTAAGGGTCCCAAATAATTGAATTCAGTTAGTTAGCAATTAAATAAAACGTTTTAGCACACCATTCTATGTGATTCTTTGGACCTTCAAGTCAAAATCACACCAAATAAATAACTTTTTCATCACGCATGCACGGAATATGCCATATTTGACATATGTTTTCCGTGCGCATTGTGGCATATTGCGCATGCCGTATGTTCTGCAATAGAGCTCCCAAGCAGCCCCATGCCACTTCTCATGGAGGCCTGTGGAAAATATTGTCATGAGAGTTGACGGTCGCCGTGCGGTGGCGCCAGCTATGCACTTGGCCTAGAATTCAAATAATGCAAGGCAAAAGTGTTGAAATAATAAAGTTTGTCGAAGAAAAATAATTTTCTGATAGTTCTGGGTAAAAGATAATGAACTTTAAGATATTTTTAATCTTTTGAGTTGAAAATAATTTGCGAAGATCATAAAATTCACTGGTTTTAGACGAAAATCGCACTGCATTCCTACTAACTACAACAAATCATTATTCATACGCAATTAAATCAAATAATTATTTGTGTAATTTTTAAATATCCGAAAAGAAAATCGTTATATTATATAATATATAATATAATATTTATTTTATTTATTTAATAATTTAAATTCATTTCGGATTTTAAAATATTAAAAAAAAACAAATTATGTGTTTTAATGCACTTCTTAGAGAGGGGGTAGGTAAAATTAATAAAACAAAACCTAAGTTATAGAATTAAACATTTTTTATATATATTATAAGTTGTTAGTGAAAGTCAAATATTGAACATACATATGCTTTCACGCAACAACAAATTAATAACAATTTTTTAATAGAAAATAATCAATTTTTTTTATAAATATATATTTATTATATTTATATTTATTTATTATTTATATTTATTATATAAATATAAATTTCTTTTGCCTCTTAGTATTTGTATACATGTCTTTTCTTTATAAATAATTTATATCTAGTGTATAAAATATTAAATATTTTAACAGATTCTATTAAACATCTTAAATAAGTCTTTTTCCTCCGTATAAACTAACAATCTTACAAAATGACTATCACAAAGTGTTTCCGAAACTAAGAAATCAGTTCTAGGTTCGTGAAGTTTAAGTTGCTACTAAGTTTGCAGCTTTTTTCTTTATCAAGTTTTCCTTTTTTTCATTAGCCATTTTAATTTTTGCAAACCGACGCAAATTTTTATTCCAAAATCTTGAAACATCTACGCGTTGTTTTACATTTTTTCAAATTATGAATTAATTTTTAAATTTTTTCAGACCTCTTAAATTTCTTTCAAAATGATTCAAATTATTCCTGAAATTTCTCTTAAATCCTGCAAAATAAAAAATATTTACTTAAAATCTTCCATATTCATTTTTGACAATTTGAAAAAACGTTTAAAATTTTTCTAAATATTCTCTTAAAATTAATTTTTCAAAATAAAACGTCATTCTCAATTTCCCTAAGTATGTTAAGAAAATGATTTTTATTCTTTTGAAGCCTTTCACAATTCTTAAAAATCTTCTAAGTTGTTTGTTCGAAACCTGCACAAATCTATATTTTGTTTTCAATTAGGCCGTGGGCTAGTCACACGGAAATTTCGGTACGAATAACCAAATTTTGTCGGTGTAAGTAAACGCTTCGTTTAAATTACTCGAAATCATTTCAAATTTTTAATTGAAACTTAATTCAACTTGCTTAAATTTTTTCTAGGAATAATAATAGATGTTCAATATTTATTATACTTCAAAATTCAACAATTTTACTTGCAAATTACATTTTTTGAAATAGAACAATAAAAATTGTCACGTTCAAAGTTGAACTTTTTTGTTTAATTTTGAATATTTGATTTACAATTACTGATTTTAAATGAACAGTCAACAATTTCTAAATATTAAGCAAATGTTATTTTTCCTAATTAAAAAATTACAAATTTTAAAGTTTAAAATTGTAAACTAAAACAAGATTTTCAAATTTAATAAAAGTCTTTAAGTATGAATATACTGTTTTGAAGTTATTTCACAATTTTAAATCATATATAATGTTTTAATCATGCGTTTACATTTATTTAACTACTAAGACTTTCCAATTTGAACAGTTTAATCTTCAACGTTAAAATCTGGAAATTCTTAAATTTTTAACTGATTTCCAATCGTGTTGTAAAACTAACTATTATTCAGTTGTTAATCCTTAATGCACAGTTCAATTTAAAATCATTATAATTGATATTGACAGTTGATCAACTAAAAAGATTTTGTATCAAAAATTTTCGATTCCAAATATGCTTGTGATTTAAAAATTTCCAAGTCTTTAAGACTGCATTTTTAAATTCTTTTAATGAAAAATGTACGGTTTTCCCCGTTCTCATAAAATTCCCGATCATTTCCCGGTTTCCCGGTCCAGCTGTCATCCTGAAAATAGATTAAGATATCATTTTTTTATAATCTAAAGTACAAAGACGTTTCTTTGGATTATATTAAATAATATGCTCATTATTCAAAGTTAATATTAACAATAAAATAGTATTTTTAAAAAGAGAAAAACTTTACAAATAAAAAGATATATCTATAAACTTTATATGTAACACTTACCGTTGCCACGACACTTCCATCAAGTCCCCTAAAAACCTTTTCTCGGATAATATCTTCTGGGTTGAAGTGCAACGAACAAACTGCATCACCAGGCCTCAGTTTGGCATCATCCCTTAAAATAGCTATTTGCCATTGTTTAATAATATTCGGATCATTTGGCACTGTGAAGAATTGAATCTTGTTATCTTTGTCCTGCTCCCGATTACTTTTATATCCCGATTTACAGTCAAAACAAACGCACTTCACCATTTTTTGTTAAAAATTTCAACACCGCGGGTATTCTGGAGCATCGGTAAATAGATGAGGATTTTAACGTCTAAAATCAGTTTTTCGGAGTTTTATTTCGCTTAGGAGATGGAAAATGTCTCAAAGATCACTAAAACCAATTAAAAATTAATTAACACTGCCATTATATTATTTTAAATATGTTATTAAATTCAATATTAACATTTTGCCATGCATTTGCAACGATCATAGGCCAAGTGCATAGCTGGCGCCACCACACGGCCACCGTCAACACATAGTACATTTTCAACTCAGAGTTCCAGGGGGCTGCTCCCAAGTATCTCTGGCGGGGCGCGCGTGGCGCCGCCTGTTGGATTTTTTTTCAAACGAGCGGGTGAGTTAAACTCAAAGCCTATGTATAGCTGTATGTAAACACGCGATAAATAAACAAAAAATAATAGATAAAATAGGGTAAGTGTGGGTATTACAGCGGGAAAAAAATCAAGACGACTTTTGAAGATGAAAAACAAGTGTTTGAATGGGAAATTCGTTACGCATTAACTCGTAAAGCAATATTTGGTATTTAATCAATAGAATTCAGTCGTTAAAACGTGAAAAGAAATTATATTTACGAGAAAAATGCGAATCTAAAAAAAATGTTCCATGTAGATATTACCGCGGGCTGCATAAATTACCGCGCGCCAACTACCGTGGTAACCCAATTACTGCGCTGGTAATACAGCTATTTGATTTCAAGTGAAGTTACCAATAATTTAGGAGATTTAAAGCTTTTAATTATGTTTTATATTTTTGATAACATGGATTAAAAATCACTGAGATGAAAGACACACTGAGATACTGACAGGCATTATCGCATGGGCGACTAAGTAAGGTTAGTTTTGAGGTTATGATATAGCGCCTGTTGACGTCTGAAAAGCCGCGGTAAAACGTGCAACAAGGCAAGTCGTGTGCCAAATACGAAGTAATAGGAGATTCAAATTGCAACAAATTAGTTAAAAACATAGTAACTGCAGTTTTTTATTGATAATAATTAAAAATATATCACATAATAATGTTCTGAATTGTTTCAAAGCATTATATACATTCAAAACATTATAAATAATTATTTATCTCTGACACCGCAATAATAGGAGCATCCACGGTAATACCCACACTTACCCTACATAATAAAAAATGGTAATTATAATTCAAAGTGGCTTCCAAGCAGTAAAACTTGAAATTTTTTGGAAAGAAAGTATTTCAAAAGGTATAGGATTGGTAAAAAGTTCTAATGTTAGCAAAGTGGTCCAGCAAATTGACGGCAGTTTTCGCAGTATTTGTGGAGTTGTTTACGAGAAACTCCAGGAGCGGAAAGTTCGAAAAACAGGACTAATTTTTATAATGTTACGATCGAGGTCAGTAAAATTATGTATTCACAATTATACTTAACCTAAAAAATTGAATCATTTTAGCAAGAGAAATTAAATTAGGATTTCGTCACTCTACGTGGGCATCGAAGTTGCCTATCTCTCTAATTTAAGTATGAAAATGATTATATTTGTTCAATTGTAATAACAGGGTAGTCGTTTTAATTGCAGAAGAAGATTCCCGTTTTTCCCCAGTTCACAAACATTTTTCACGATCAATGAAATTAAAAAGTTCGAACACGAAAACCATTTTCCCATTTGAATGGATGAAAAATGAACTGCAAATTTAAGACCAAAAAGTGTAACTCTTAAATTTTAAACTTGTAAAATTGAAGTTTAACAGTTTTTAGTTAAAAAATGCTGTATTCAAATGCTCAATAACTTACACGTATAAAAATGAATAGTATTGTACTAACACTTTTTAATTGAACAATTTTAAATTTGCTGCATTTAAACTAAAAAATCTAGAATTTTTAACTATTATCAATTGCAGTGTTCAAAGATTCAGATTCAGTTCCAAACATAAAAATCCATGTTATCTATTTCAATGCTCCAAATTAAAGAATCAATTAATGAATTTAAAAATTATGAGAATTATAGTTTAAAAAAAACTAAAGTTAAAGTTTTATGTTTTTAAATTTTATTTTACTTTTTTTTAACCTAAAGTTTTACCAATTTTAAACTAGAAACACTAACACTTGAACGATTAAATTTTTGTAAAGTGAAACATTTTTAATATGAGAACTTAAATTATTCTCATATTTTAAAGAGTCTTTTCTAGCTCCCCTTATTTGTACCGAAAAAAAATCTGGCTACTTGTGCCGAAATTTCGATACACGTAGCCACGGCTATCTTTTAGAATGATGAGACCGTACGCGCGTTTTACTCATTTCGATTAATGACAGTTTTGAAAATTCTATCTGATGATTAAAGTTTTTCAATTGTTTAAGATTCTTATAAAAGTACATATGCCTAAAAATCATGAAAAAAATAGTGTAATAATAATTAAATACATTCAATATTATTGCTATGTATATCGTATTCAAACGATAATCTATTTAAACAATTCTGTGAACACATAATTTTTAACCAAATCACTTTGGCGTTGTTCTCTTAAGAAAATCCGTAATGCTTGCCCAGACCTAATTCGCGAAAATGCCACATACAATTGTCCATGATTAAATACATATTTACGAAGATCTACTCCGATGTTATCGAAAGTTTGTACCTGACTTTTGTTAATAGTCATTGCAAATGCCAATTTTATTGGAAATTGACGACGTATGAAAGTAAATGAATAAACATCTTCACAGTACAGTGTGATAGGATGGATGAATACAATTTGTCCTGCTTTATCACCTGTTATAATTCTACATCGCAAAACATTATTTGCAAGCTCTAGTAATTGCAAGCGCGTCCCGTTACAAAGACCTTCGTCAATACTAAGGTTACGAATCAGCATGACAATGCAATTATTTCTTAATCTTAATTCATGCGGTGGAATATTTGGTGGATTCAATGTGTTTAAATATTCTGGCAGTATTGCGTCGGTGATATCCCCATTATCACAGTTTTCAACACTATCAACACTGGTATAAAGACATTCTGTATTTTTGTCTAATAGCTCAACTGCTCTAGAATTGAATTCCTCGACGTCAACATTTCGTGCTGACAATATAGCTATCTTTGATATATCTCCAAATCTTCCTTCTTGTATAATCTTATTGAACTGCCATCTCCAACGGACAATAAATACCTAGCAAATTCTTGTTGCCCAGGCGGAGTACGCATATTCTCTGTCAATGACAATGAGAAAAAATTTTTCCAAAGTGAACTGAATTTAATTCATAAAATTACCAACTAACTGTGAGTTGCATGAGTTTTTACAGGCAGTAATTGTCTAAAATCTCCTCCTAGAATCATAATTTTCCCACCAAATGGCAAATCAACATTCATAAAATCACGTAGTGTACGATCTGTCAATTCCAAAGCATACCTAGAGGCCATTGGAGCTTCATCCCAAGTAAAGACATCAACTTGTCGCAAGTATTGTGCATCTTTAGATTGGCTTTTTATACGTGAAACAGAATCGGAGAACAGAGGAACTGGCATACCGAAAGTCTTATGTACAGTTTTTCTATGAGGAAGTAACATCGCAGCAATATCTGTGAATGCCATTGAATAGTTTAATTTTCGTTAAAAAAAAAACAACGAATCTCCTAGAAAACAGTTGAATTTCTACTAAATTGTTTGAATTTTCTACCCGAAAATATGAAATTTCAAGAAATGTTAATTTTCATCCTAACAGTTAAATTTTCAGATAAAAAAATTGATTTTCATCTCCAAAGAAGTAAATTAAAAAAAAAGCTGTTCACTTTTCAACCAAAAAGTTGCATTTTCAATCAAAGTAAAATATTATCTTTGTATTTTTTTTTAACTTGTTAATCATATTTGAATTTTGAAAGGTTTCATTAATTTAATTTTTTTCATGCAAGCTGTTACTATAATCGTACATTTCATGATTGAAAAGTGCAATTAATGTATTCTATAAATTATGTGACATATACAGTAAACTTCCTTTTATTTTAAGGACCTTGAAACGTACCCAACCAATTATTTTAAGGCTGGAGGGGCCCCCACCTCTACCGTGATTTCGAACTTTATTTTTATCAACGACGTTCATTGGCTGCCCGGCTTTGTATCGCTGCGCTTGCGCTAAGCAACTTTTTCAACTGCGCATTTGGCGAAAACCGCGGTCGATTTAAAATCAATAAATACTATCAATATGAATACAGACAAATACCCCCCAAAATTCTTAGAAAAGTTGAAAAATTCGCGGTCGTTTAGCATGTCGCCTTTCAAGTGGTTTTGTTGAAGTATGACAATTTGCCAACGAAAACTCAATATAATATATCAAAAAACGACTCAAATATTTCGCGCAATAGTGAGTTTTCCAGCATGGCTTTGCGGCCATGCTGGGCTAGTCGTGGAAAGGGCAGCCGTCAGGAAGGTTAGCATATGCGGGACTGCCACTACACACGCGTTTTTATTCTAAACACGAAGGTACATTATAAAGGTCTCGATATTAATATTTTTCAAGTTTTTCGCGAATACAATCAACTATCCGAAAATTGAGGTGAGTGCACCCGTTTCTGATCAAATCGATCTGATTTACTTTTACGTTTAGCATATTTTCTCGAAAACGTCGTGAGAGGTATTCCTGTGAGCTCTTGAAAAAATACTCAATTCAAGGCTTCCCGCTCTTCGGGCACCTTTTTTTTCATTGGTCAGCCACAGACGCGGAGGAGAGTGTACAGGGACCGAGGTGGGAGGTGACGAAACTGCGCAACTTAAAATAAGTGCGCGTAGGGGGGTTAAACTAAGTGAGCTTTAAAATAAGTGATCTTTAAAGTAAACGGAAGTTTACTGTATTTATAAACCTGCCGGACGCAAGCCGAGGGCACCGATAGAGGAGGTGAGCCAAGCTTTTGAAATCGGCGCCAGTCTCGCGCAAACGCGCAATCAGGAAGGAGAGTTGCAAGCGTATCCCTAGACGCTTGTTTAAACGACACGTGCGTAGAGTTCTTAAATGCTCAAGAATTTATGTTGAGCAAATGCTCCCGAGAATGTGCTCAGCATTCACGCTCAAACAGAGCATTTATACAGCATTTAAGAAAATTTAAAGCATTTATTGCTTAAACAAATATATATCATAATTAATGCATATATTTTTACAAAAACATTCTAGAGTGAAATGAATATATACTTTTTTTAAATTACAGAGTTGCTACTGGTCAGGTAATTCGAGAAAGTCAAAGAATGTCAGGAAAAACCTGACAGATTTAGGGAATTTTCGATAAATTGAAGTTGAAATTAATTTTATTATTATGGTTAAAAATTGCCACTATTTGGTTGAAAATTAATCTGTTTTGGTTGAGGATTCAAACCATTTTGTAGAAAATCCATGTTTTTCGTTTGAATTCAACTATTTTTGGTATAAAATCAAAATCCTTTTTGTGGTTGAAATATAATATATTACGTTTTTCGTTGAGAATTCATCTTTTTTGGTAAAAAATTCAACTACTTAGTTGGAAGTCGAACTACTTTGTTAAAGATTTATTTATTCGGTTGATGATTCATCATTCTAGTTAAAATCTCCCTTTTTTGTTGGAAATTTAATTCTTTTGTTGACAATAATGTTTCCTAGATGATAATTAATTATTTTAACCGAAAATTTAACTCGCACATGTTTGGTTTACAATTTATCTTCTCAAGTTGAAGATTCAAATTTTTGGTTTAAAACTCCTGTATTTTGTTGAAAATTCAAATTTTGTGGGAGAATATTTCATTTTTTTTATGACTAATTCATCTTTTTGGTTGGAAATTCCTTAAAAAATTTAAATATTTGTTTGAAAATTCATGTACTTTGTTAAAAAATTAATCTATTTTGTAAGAAAATTCATATTATCGGTTGAAAATTGATCGTTTTGATTGGAAATTTGTTTTTTTCTTATTTAGATTTAATTTTTTAAGCTGGAAATATAATTGTTCCATTTTTTGTCGATAATTTATCTTTTTTGATAAAATTTAACAGTTTTGTTGACAATTCGTTTGTTTTTTGTTTGAAAATTTATTTTAGGACTGTGTTTGAAATTCATGTATTTGGTTGAAAATTAAATTTTTTTAAATTGAAGATTCATCATTTTAGTTGAATATTCACTTTAAATATTCCATTTTTTGTGGCAAATTTACTTTTTTTGATAGAAATGTAATCTTTTTCGTTAAAAAATTATCTGTTCAGTAGAAAATTTAATGAATCTATTTTTTAAAGAATTAATTCCTTTGGCTAAAAAGAAAACTAATTGGTTGAAAATTCTTTTTTATTTGTTGATAGAGAAAATTCATGTTTTGGGTTGAAAAATCCACTACTTGGTCAAAAATTCATATTTTCGGTTGGAAATTCATCATTGTGATTGAAAATTAATTTCTTCTGTTGAAAATTTGTTTCTTTTTGGATGAAAGTTAATTTTTTTAACAAAAGATATAACTATTCCATTTTCGCTTGAAAATTTATATTTTTAGTTGAAAATTAATTAATTTCGCTGAAAACTCGTTTATTATAAATATACTTCTGTAACTGAAAATTGAAATATTATATTTTTGGTTTGCAAATTTATCTTTTTTATTTTAAAATTGAATTATGTTGTTAAAAAATAATTTTTCTGTTATCAAAAAAACACATTTTTTTCTTAGTTGAAAATTATACAATTTCGTTTAAAATATACTTCAATTTTATTGAAGATTAATTTTTTCGGTAAAAATTGAACTATTTTTTGAAAATCAATGTATTTGGTTCAAAATTAAATTTTTTAAATTGAAGATTCATGATTTTAGTTGAAAAATCACTTGAACTATTCTATTTTTTGTTAAGAATTCATTTCTTTCATTGGAAAAAAACTATTTAGTTGAAAATTCGTTTTTTTTGTTGATAGAAAATTCATCTTTTGGATTGAAAAGTCTACTATTTTGTCAAAATTTAATATTTTTGTTTAAAAATTTAATATTTTTGTTTAAAAATTCATCATTGTGATTAAAAATTAATTTCTTTGGTTGAAATTTCATTTCTTTTCAGTTGAAAATTAATTTTTTTTCCATCTGAAGATATAAAGATTCCATTTTCGTTTGAAAATTCATATTTTCAGTTAAAAATTAATTAATTTTACTGAAAACTCGTTTTTTTAAAAATATTCTTCTCTAACTGCAAATTTTAAATATTACATGTTTGGTTTATAAATTTATCTTTTTTAGTTTCAGATTGAATTATTTTGTTGAGTATTCATTTTTTTGATTGAAAATTGATTGTCCCAACTAAAAATTTAATTGTTACGTTTTTTGTTAAAAAATAATCTGTTTCAATGAAAAAAAATATCTTGTTGAAATTTTTTTTTTCTGTTGAACATTTATTTTTCTGACATTTCAACTGTTCTAATTTGGTTGAAAATTGATTTTTTTTTAGATGAAAATTCGTCTGATTTGTTAAAAATGAGTCTTTTTGATAGAAAATTAATGTTTTGAGTTGAATTTAAAGCGATGCATTTTCCCGCGAAATTTAAACAATGTAATTATTAATAATGAAAGTAGAAAATACGATTGTTTAAATCCTAATTCAAAATGCTCAAAAATGCTCATTAAATTCTAAAAGCACATAAAGGTCGAGCATATTCTCGAGCATATTCTCATGCTCGTGAGAATTTCTCCGAGCACTGAAACTCTTTAGAACATTGCACGTGCGCGTGCTTCTCAACTGTCGCTTTATCCACTGCAGTGTTCCCAATTCGTGCCCCTTACTCAAGTGCGCATGCATCGCCGCGCGAAAAATATCGATTGTCGAAATCGATACTTGAGCAACGAATCAGAAGTGCGGGAATAGGCGTTACGATATTTCGACTTCGACTCAATCATCTTTTTAGAATAGGATTAGAATTTCTCATAAAATTGTTAGAAAATAATGCAAAATTAGAACTCTTAAAATAATCTTTGAAAATAAAAAATCATTTTTAATTTTCATAGCAATCTTAAGAAAATGTTTTCATTCTCTTGAAGCCTTTCACAATTCTTAAAAAACTTTCAAATTTTTTGTTCGAAGTCTGCAAAACTCTGCATTTTGTATTGAATTAGGCCATGGCTATTTTCACCGACATTTCAGTACGAATAGTCGGATTTTGTCGGAACACACACTGCGTTTAAGTAATTTGAAATCATTTCAATTTTTAAATTAATTTTGAATCTTGTTAAAACCTCTGAATATCTCTAAAAATTATACTCGAATTGTTCTACAAATGATAAGTGATCAGTTGTTATTAATACATCAAAATTCAACAATGTCAATTACAAATTAATCATTTTTTAAAATAGAACAATTAAAATCGTCACATTCAAAGTTTGAAAGCTATTTGAAATTTTCACGATTCAAGGCTTTCTATTTAGAACCATTCAGTTTCAAATTATTTACTTATAAATATTTGGTTTGAAATTAGATTTCTTAAATGAACAGTCTATTAAATTCTCAATATTAAATATTAATATCTCAATATTAAACAACAAATTCTTCTTGACCCGGTTTTTTGGGCTGAAAGCCCTACAATATTTACACTGTTCTCCATTGTAATTGCACAACACGGCACAACGACTCACCCCTTCGTTCAAAAATTTCGCCGACTGATGTCGCTGCCAACATACTTGAATACTCTATGATCGCACGCTGCTCCGTGTTTTTGGAAGAAATACCGCACGCTCCACCGTGTTTTAGTAAGAAAAATCACACGCTTCGCCGTATTTTCACGACACAAACGCAACTAACCTTCTACTAACTTCAACGTTATCATCTTCAAAATGTCAACAACAGTTTGTTTTGTGTCGTGGATGCAAGAAGTAAGTATAAAAAATGACAAATAATATTGATATGGTTAATATGAATATTCATATTGATTATATGTAATCATAATCAAATAAAAACGTATTAGATCTAAATATCATACACGGTTTCAGGTTAGGTGCGTTTGTTTCGTGAAAACACGGCCAATTCTCTATCGGCACCTGAAATTATCTCTTTGATTGGGGTGTTTTTCCTCTCGGGGGGCCCCGCTCCCCGAACCCCCCGAACCCAACCCCCTTCCCCACCGACGATATTCCGCACTCGCTTCGCTCGTGCGGATAAAATACGAAGAATGCATATTCCTCACATTCGTGATGACAAATAGTGTGTGCAACTCGTGTGATATAGTTGCATGTTCCGCTTAGAGACCACGCATTTACACCAGCTCTCTTAGCTACAACGACATTAGGCCTGTTTAGTCCTGCTCTCGGTTCCGCTTCAGTTCACATAAACAAGAGCCGTCATTCAGCCACTCATACCGCTCTCAGAATATAATTATTAGTTTTTGGACCACACACACATATTCTATGAAATAAACCAACAGTTTTTATTATTTAAGCAAAGGGTTGAACATGGCTAGGTAGTCGTATTTTAGAAACTGAATTTAAAATATATTATAAAGGAATATGAATTACGTTTTTTGTGAACATTTTAGACCCTCTTATAACGTACAAAAAAGTGGCTTCAATCCAGCTTTTACGATAAATACGTTGGATACATATCCTTGAAAAGTGGACAATTTTCTATTTCTGAGTGCGTTTTAGTACACTTTTCACATTAGAATACCTTAATTAAGTAGAAAATGAGATTTTACTTAAAATAATATAAGTGAGTCATCCACGGAACATAACGTAATTTTAGGTTATGTGTTCTATAATAACGACGATAGTAATTCATCATTTGGGTATGGAACTGAAAGAAATATTAAAATAATAATGATTTTTATTAAAAATTCAAGTTGGTCATGTAGTAAAACCTGTAATACGACGAATACGACCCCGTTATTTTAGTATTACATTTGGCCACCAGTTGGCGTATCGTATTTCAGATTCCAATTACCAGTGCGCACGTGTATCACACTTTTTTTTCAACAATCGAACAATCGCTTGAGAAAAATGCAAGCTAAAGGCTGCTCCATAACCGTCCCTGGCGAAAGTATGGGATAGGAATTCCTTCCGAGTCATTCCGGAATCTATATCCGAACCAATCCGAGTCAGTTCGAACCAGTCCGAAAAAAGTTCTACATTTCGTTTGACCAAAATCGTTTAAAATTTAATCCGACTCAATCCGGTTCAATCCGAACTCCAAAACGAACCAATCCGAATGAATCTGAACTCGGATTGATAAGCAATGAATTTTTAATCCGAATGAATCCGAGTTCGGATTGAATTGGATTCATTCGGATTGAAAATCGTTTTAGGTCAATCCAAGTTCGGATTCATTCGGATTGAAAATTTGAAATTTGGTTCAGATTGAACCGGATTGAGTCGGATTAATTTTTGAACGATTTGGATCGAACGAAATGTAGATTTTTTCCGGATTGGTTCGGATACAGATTCCGGAATGATGAGGATTGGTTCGGAAGGAATTCCTATCCGATACTTTCGCCAGGGATGCCCTTCAACATAGCCTCTAAATTCTTCCAGTGTGCAAAGTTTCTTATCTCTAAAGTGCGCATGTGCAACTTTACCCTCTATTTGTTCTAGAGGTATATAAAGACCAACGTTAGTCGGGTGTGGCAAAACAAGTTTTAACAGAGATTGATAAACGCTTCATTACACGGTTTTTCATTACAAGTTTAAGGAACTCATGATTTTCTCAATGTCACCATCCAAAAAGATTTTTGATAAGGTTTCATCCATAAGTGACGCGACCAGGGTTGCCAACACTACGGGGTTCGCCCGTAGACTGCGGGTTTGAGGAGAAATCTTCGGGTCTATAGGTCGAAAGCACTGATATATATATATTAAATGCACTGGATACAGGATTCAATGGAATGATCTGTGCCTACTTGAAGGGACCGAAACCGCCATTTTTATGGATTTTTTGGTTCGGGACAGTTCGGGATATGCGAGAGATTTAAATGTAATATGAAAGAGAACTTAAAAATATTAATAAAAGTCGTATAAAATTCAGATTATTGTTAATGAGTGAATTTACTAAAACCGGAAACTTAGTAAAATGTAATAAGAATGATTGCATTAATAAAAGAGTAGAAATTTCCCAAGCAAGCCTACGATTTTTGACGTTAAAAGGGAAATTAAAACTAAGAATTGGAAAATAATCTACTCATTAGCATTAAGTCACGTTATACAAATTTTTGAGAAAAATTAATTTGTTCATTTACAATGTTTGATTGAACACTTCTGCATCGTTCATTAACAAATTATTCTTTCGTACTACTACTACTACTACTACTACTATTACTACTACTATTTACGAAAAATGTATGAAAATTTCAGCGGATGGTGAAAAATAAATGCAATTAACAATAACATTCCCAACATCGTGCTTCTTGTTATTGTTGCTCATTTTGATCAATTTTTAATAAACAAATGTCGATTTTACCCTGTTCACACACGGAATTTGAAATTTTTTTCAAGTAGTGGAAAGTCTGAACGCTTAAGATTCAGAAACCGTTTCAACTCTTTTGTGCTCGCTATTTGGGTCAATGATAAATAATATTGTTAGGCGCCGCGTGTTGCGGTAACTACTCCACAGTGGTCTGAAATAGAAATTTACTGTCCATAATCGCCCACAGGTAGTATTTCTTAATCGATTTCAAAGTATTTAGTTTAAATGCTCAGCATTAAATTTTTAGGAGAATTTTAGTTTGCGATTTTTTAATTTTTCTCACAGAGCAACAATATGTAAACAAATAAACTGACAAAATTGGCCATTTCAGCTTTGTGAATTTTTATCTTAAGAAAGAATACAGAAAGAAACTTACTATAAGCTGGAATTATTGTACTTTCACTTATAGAACAGAAATAATTCTAATGATATTTAACTCAATCTTTATAAAAAAATTTTATAAAGAAATTCATGCTAGCGTTTTTTTATTATAGAAAAAATTATTTGTTTCACGCTAGTTGCATCATTGGGATTATATTTGTTGCGATGATTAACCAACGAAATTCTTTAAAAAATAATGTATGTGATTGTTATAAACATTTTCCAAACAAAAACTATCAATTATCATTTTAACATACAAAAGAGACGTATTTTCACTGAAATTATCCGACAATAAATTAACACTGATTCAAAAACTGGATATGAGACACTAATGAACAATTTGCGTAATTTGTAATAACAATTTCTACTAGAAAGTGTTACAATCTGCCGTTTGATTATATAGAAAAAGTCTATTTCTTGCTACGAGACTGGTCTGCAATTTATTATTATTGGCGATATGTAATCAATAATCAAATAATTAATTCAGTAAATAGCAATTTTTATATCGTTTGATTAAAACTTCTCTATATGCTTTATGGAAAAAACTCTTGTCGAAAACATTTTATTCGTCATCAAATTTTAGGAGAAGCATACAGTGAATGTTAACTTACGTTAATTTTTCGTTCTTAATTATGACTCTTATGAAAAATCTCAGCAACTAGCGTAAAGCACCAATTTTTGTATGAGAAAAAAACACTAGTAAGAATTTGTTTGTGAAAATTGTTTATAATGACTTAGTTAAATCTTTTTAGAATTATGTTTGTTCTATAAATGCAGATGTAATAATTTAAACTGACATTGAGTTTATTTCTGCATTGTTTCTTGAGATAAAAATTCACAATGTTGAAATGGCCAATTTTGTCACTTTATTTGTTTACATATTGTTGCTGTGTAACAAAAATGATAAAATCGCAAACAAAAATTTTCCCAAAAGGTTAATGCTATTTTTAAAAATTAATACATGTAGATGGTAAAAGGAACTGACATACTTCAGACCAA
>CAKNXH010044790.1:0-14234 GCA_932178445.1 Andricus quercusramuli
ATTTTCGGCACCAGCGGACAAAAACGTCACAGCGAAGGAGAAAGAAAAGAAAGAAAGGTATAAAGACCTTATGAGGGAGTTGCGACGGTTATACCCGGAATATTCTGTTAAGCTAATCGTCCTGATCATTGGCGCTCTTGGAGGTGCCATGGTTTCACTTATTAATAGCCTGAAAAGCATCCCTGCGTGTCAACAAAATGCTGAGGCACTTGCAGGGAGAATGCAGAAGGCGGTCGTCCTTGGGTCGCTCCGTGTCCTCAGGGTGCACGAGACTTTCGCCGGATCATCGCATTGAATTCGCGCAGACTGTAACCACCCATCTCACGGTCGTGAGACGTGGTTACAGCTGAAATTTTACCGCGATTTCGCTGGGAGCGGGTGCAATTTTTTTTCAGATTAGCACCCGCTCCCGGCGAAATCCTGCGGTTGTCCTTATGACAAACTTTTAAATATATATGTATATATAGGGTGTCTTAGATTCAAGTGCCCGGACTTATATAGCCGTATAAAATTAAAAAAATAAATCTAAAATTCCTTCTCGAAAAATCAGTTGTAGTTTTAGTTTTTGAGTTATAAAATATTTAAGCTGGTCCAATCAGGAACGCCGTATAAACAGCCGTGTGTGCGTGATCGGGATTCCAACGTAGTGTTCTCCCGTCGCTAACCCCTCCTTTGCGATCGCTCCGATAACACTGCGTTGAAATAGCGTTCACGCACATACGGCTGTTTAGACGGCGCTCCTGATTGGTCCAGTTGAAATATTTTGTAACTTAAAAACTAAAACCTCAACTAGTTTTTGGAAAAGGAATTTTCTATTTATTTTTTTTATTTTTATACGGCTATACAAGTCCCGACACTTGAGTCTGGGACACCCTATATACACGAAGGTGTATTTAAACGCCCTGTCTGCTGGTCGTCAGCCAGCCAACATATCGAAATATCCATTCAGTGAAATATAGTAACATTTTTGATATCTTCTGAAACTCATTAGAAGATAACTAAAATATTACTATATTTCACTGAATTTTTCGGAGGTTTGAATGGATATTTCGATATGTTGGCTGGCTGACGACCAGCAGACTGAGCGTGTTAATACACCTTAAGTGGACTACTCCCCTCCTATCCGTGAATATGCATAAATATTATAAGAACAATAATAAAGAGTTTCAAAAATGTATATTTTAGAAATATAAAAATTATTATTTTTGCTGACAAAAATATGTTTATCAATCCATTGATTTTTTTATCAATCATTTCTTTGATTCATGCATACATTTCGGGATTTCCAGAAGTATAAAAACTAGTTATTTATAAAGTTGTGACAATTTTTTGCTGATAAATATGAATATTTTTTGAATAGGGTAGAGCAAGAAAAACCTTTTTTGTGATAAGCTTTTGGAGGGCGGGGGTGCTAAAAAATTCCCATTATCCTCCAACAGATTATCAATAAAATGAAGAACATGAATAAAGTCAATAAATGTAATAAAAGGAATAAAACGGATTAAATGAATCAAATAAATAAAACAAATAAAATCAATAAAATCTATGAAATCAGTGAAATCAGTGAAACCCGTATACATTTTATGTGATTCATTCAGTTATTGTTTTTGATGTTGTTCATTTTATTGATAATATATCGATGTTATTGATTTCAGTGATTTCATTCAATTGATTGATTTTTTTTATTAATTTGATTGTATTTTTCATTAAAAAAATCAAATATTTATATTGATTTTCTTTATTTCATTACAAAATACAAGGAAATAAATCAATAAATTGAATAAAATCACTCAAATCAAATTATTATCAATAAAATCAACATTGTACTGATTTCGGTGATTTCATTGATGTTGTTTATTCCTTTTATTTTATTGATAATAATTTGATTGTATTGTTTTCAGTAATTTTATTTAATTTAATGACTTTATTGATTTATTTAATTGTATTTTTTGATTAAATAAAGAAAATCAGTATAAATATTCGATTTTTTATTTAAAAATATAATCAAATAAATCAATAATATAAATAAATTGAAGGAGATCACTAAGCTTTGATTTTTTTTTATACCATTAAGCCATTTCCCTTTCGGGGTATGCGTGACACTAATCTATTCGGGTAGTGTTTCTAGGTGGATTATTTATTACCAGTACTACTAGTGTGGGCTCACCACATCCACGACAAGCCAACAGCACGCAGTATTCCCGAACGGCCATCCATTCAAGTACTAACTGCGCCCAACACTGCTTAACTTCAGTGATCTTACGAGAACTGACGTTTTCAGCGTGGTATCGCTGATTGATTTATTTTATTGGTTCTATTGGTTTAATTGATTCTGTTGGTATTATTTTATAGATTTTGTTCAATGTATTGTCTTTTATATTGTAAATGTGTGAATTTTTCATTTAAAAATACAATGAAATTATTCAATGAAGTCAATAAATTGAATAAAATACTAAAATCAAATTATTACCATTAAAATAAAAATTGTACTAATTGTAGTGAATAAGGTGATCTTATTCAATTTATTGATTTTATTGCTTTGATTTAATCATTTTATTTTATTGGTTCTGCTGATTTTATTGATTTTCTTCAATATTTATTGCTTTTTTATTGTAAATATTTGAATTTTTTATTTAAAAATACAATCAAATGAATGAATGAATTCAATGAATTGAATAGAATACCGAAATCAAATTATTATCAATAAAATCAAAATTTTACTGATTTCACTGATTTTAGTGATTTGATTGATTTATTTGATTTCTTTTATTAAAAAATAGAATCGAATAAATCAATAAATTGAATAAAATCACTAAAATAAATAAAAGCAATTTATTATCAACAAAATGAATAAAATAAACAACATCAATAAAATCCCAATTTTAGTGATTGTAGTGATTGTATTCAATTTATTGATTTTATTCATTCATTCTATTCTATTTTTTAATAAAAAAAAATGAAATAAATCAATAAAAACCATAAAATAAAATAATTCTCATTATAATAAAAACATAAACAACATCAATCAAATCAAAACAATAGAAAAATCAACAATATCAATAAAATCAAACAATTGAATAAAATCACTAAAATCAGTAAAATCAGTCAAATTTTGATTTTCTTGATATTAGTTTAATTTTAGTATTTTATTCCATTCATTGACTTCATTCATTCATTTGATTGTATTTTTTAATAAAAATATTCAAATAATTACAATAAAAAAAAGCAATAAATTGAACAAAATCAATAAAATGAATAGAACCAATAAAGTAAAATAAATCAATCAAAGCAATAAAATCAATAAATTGAATAATATCCCCAAAATCAGTAACTTTTTGATTTAATTGATGTTGTTTTTTTATTAATTTTTTTGATAATAAATTGCTTTTATCGCTCTTAATAATCTTCTTCAATTTATTTATTTTATTGATTCATTTGATTATATTTTGAAATAAAAAATCGAATATTTATACTGATTTTCTCTATTTTATTAAAAAATACAATGAAGTAAATTAATAAAATCAATAAATTGAATAAAATCACTGAAAACAATAAAATCAAATTATCAATAAAATAAAAGGGATAAAGAACATCAATAAAATCAATAAAATAACTGAAATCAGTACAATTTTGATTTTATATATTGATTATAATTTGATTTTAGTGATTTATTCATTCAATTTATTGATTTTATTGATTCATTTATTGTATTTTGTAATGAAATAAAGAAAATCAATATAAATATTTGATTTTTTTAATTAAAAAATACAATCAAATGAATCAACAAAATCAATTAATTGAATGAAAGAACTAAAATCAATCAAATCAATTTATTATCAATAGTTAAATGAACAACATCAATAACATCAACCAAATCAATCGAATAAAATGTATACTGGTTTCACTGCGATTTCACTGATTTCATTGATTTTATTGATTTTATTTATTCGATTCATTTCATCCGTTTCACTCCTTTTATTAATTTTATTCATGTTCTTCATCTTATTGATAATTTATTGGAGGATAATGGGAATTCTTTAGCACCCCCGCCCTCCAAAAGCTTATCACAAAAAAGGGTTTTCTTGCTCCACCCTATTCAAAAAATATTCATATTTATTAGTAAAAAATTGTCATAACTTTACAAATAACTAGTTTCTATAATTTTGGAAATCCCAAAATTTATGCATGAATCAAAGAAATGATTGATAAGAAAATCAATAGATTGATAAACATATTTTGGTGTCAAAAATCATAATTTTTGTATTCCTAAAATATATTTTTGAAACTCTTTATTATTGTTCTTATAATATTTATGCATAAACTCGATAATGTATTAAAAAAAAAGAATTAGAAACAAAAAAAATTGAAAAGAGTAGAGAACGCGTACGCATGACGGCAGAGTCTGTAGCCTAGAACCTATATCATTATCCTGACGCTGCTTACTTATTTATCGGCCTGTAATGCAAACCCATAGTAATTCTGCGAGCATTTCTTGTTCTTGTTCGGACTTCAGAGATTGGAGCGCGAATTTGACAGCTGGTTTGTATGCCGCGTTTGCTTTGCTGCTTACTACCACAGTCTTATGGTCTTCACATACCCAGGACATCTCAACTTTATTTTGCTTTTTTCTCCATTTCGCGACGTATTTTGCAAAATTGAGGTTCACCGTCATCAAGTTTTGGGTCTTCGGATATCGAATAACCTCTGAAAATGCTTCTGTGATCCCTCCACGAAAGGACTGATAGAACCATATAGAAAAAAAGTCTATGTGGAAAAAGTCGGTTATTCCCTGGCGGACCGGCCGAACGCAAACATTACGCTACAGCGTAACGGTAAAGTAATGGTAAAGTAATGGTAAAGTAATATGGCATTATAATTAATAAAGGAAACAAAATTAATATGTAAACTGTTGCAATTATAATAAAACGTTGAAATTTACGTTCAACGGTCATGCCGCAATTGCAGCAAGTTGCTTTTGCAGCATTAAAAAATAAAAAAACATAGTGACCGTCATTGCAGTCGGGCCCCTGCATATCGGCAACCCGCTAACGTGGCTTTAATTGGGTTGCCAGTCCGCAGGGACCCGACTCGAATGACAGCCACTTTGTTTTTTTATTTTTTAACGCTGAGAAAGCAGCTTGTTGCAATTACGGCATGACCATTTAATGTAAATTTTAACGTTTTATTATAATTGCAACAATTTACATATTAATTTTGTTTCCTTTATTAATTATAATGCCATATTACTTTACCATTACTTTACCGTTACGCTGTAGCGTAATGTTTGCGTTCGGCCGGTCCGCCAGGGTTGTCACGAAAAACTGCTACCTGATGCGTATAGAACATGCATTTCTATGTGGATCTATATGGAATCACCTACAGCCGCCGAGGGTATTTCTATATGTTTCTGGTGGTATTTCCACTCAGCTTTGGAGAATGCCCATTTGGCCCTTATAGTCCGCTGGCTATATATGGTTCTATACGGCATTACCATTAGTAGCTGAGGTGGTTTCTGTGGGTCCTGGAGGTATTTTCACTCGATTTGAGGAAATGCCTTATTGGTCCTCATAGACCCTATGGTCTATATGGATCTACACGGAATTACCATTAGTAGCTTCAGGTGGTTTCTATGGGTTTCTAGTGGTATTTTCACTTAGTTTTGGAGATTGCGTCATTGGCCCTAATAGACCCCTGGGTCTATATGGATCTATACGGAATTATTAACAGCCATTGAGCTGGTTTCTATGAGTTTCTGGTGGTATTCTTACTTGATTTGAGGGAATGCCTTATTGGTACCCATAGACAATAGGGTCTATATGGGTCTTTACGGAATTACCATTAGTAGCTGATGTGGTTTTTATGGGTTTCGGTGGTATTTTCACTTTGTTTTGGGGAGTGCCTCATTGGCCCTTATAGACCCCTGGGTTTATATGGATCTATACGGAATTACTAACAGCCGCTGAGCTGGTTTCTATGAGTTTCTGGTGGTATTTTTACTTGATTCGAAGCAATAGCTTATTGCTCCTCATAGACCCTGGGGTCTACATGGATCTATACGGAATATTGGTAAAATCCATATAGATCCGTATAGAGATCGGGACATAGCGAGATGTCTTAAAAATCCTGTAAGAAATCTTCATATAGAAACTAGTAGAATTTCTGTTTGGAATTCCATATAGATTACATATTGCTAACATCCATATAGATCCATATAGAATTTCAGGACATAGCGCAATATTTGAAAAATCCTGTTCGAGATATACATATAGAACCTAGTAGAATTTCTGTTTAGAATTCCATATAGATTACATATTGGTAACGTCCATATAGATCCATATAGATTTCGGGACATAACGAGATGTCTTAAAAATCCTGTAAGAAATCTCCATATAGAAACTAGTAGGACTTCTGTTTGGAATTCCATATAGATTACATATTGGTAAAATCCATACCCTGGCGGACCGAACGAACGGAGCGGATACGCTACAGCGTATCCTTATAGTATCCACATCGTATCCTCTCCGTATCATGCAAGAAAAACTCATCAAAAAAGAAAGATTAACATTTCACTTGTTGAAATTCAGATTCTACGTGAAATTTTGAGTTAAAAGGTCACAGAGTAATCGCAATAGTTTTTCTTGCAACATTAAAAACTTTTAATAAATATAATACTTATCGATGATGTGCGCTGAAGGCGACTTCAAACGCATCGTCATTCAGTAGTACTTCATAGGCGTTATGCGTCGACGATGCGTTTGAAATCGCCTTCAGCCCACATTATCGATGAGTATTATATTTTTTTAAAGTTTCTAATGTTGCAAGAAAAACTATTGCGATTACTCCGTGACCTTTTAACGTAAAATTTCACGTAGAATCCGAATTTCAACAAGTGAAATGTTCATCTTCCTTTTTTAATGAGTTTTTCTTGCATGATACGGAGAGGATACGATGTGGATACTATGAGGATACGCTGTAGCGTATCCGCTCCGTTCGTTCGGTCCGCCAGGGTATAGATCCGTATAGAAGTCGGGAGATAGCGCGATGTCTTAAAAATCCTGTAAGAAATCTCCATATAGAAACTAGTAGAATTTCTATTTAGAATTCCATATAGATTACATATGGGCAACATCCATATAGATCCGCATAGAGGTCCGGACATAGCGAGATGTCTTAAAAATCCTGTAAGAAATCTCCATATAGAAACTAGTAGAATTTCTGTTTGGAATTTCATATAGATTACGACTTGGTAACATCCGTATAGATACTTACAGAAACAGGGGTTCTTTTTGGAATTACATATAGAAACCATTTCAAGTTCTGTTTGAAATTTCGTATAGAATACAATATTTCAACATCCATATAGATCTGTACAGATTTTCTATATGGCTAAATCTCCCTAAGTGGCACTACCATTTGAAACCAACAGATACTTATAGAAACTCATAGAAATTCTATATGGATCTATAGGATATTTGAAGGAGGGATGTCAGAATTGTGAGTAAAAATAGTACATTTCGTAACTAGTGCGGACTGACGGCCTTTTTTAAACGAGCGCAATGTTTTTGTAACGAGTCGTAGGTAAGGGCGCCGTAGGCGCCCGAACCGGAGACGAGTTACAAAAACATGGCGCTAGTTTCAAAAGGGAAAGCCGTCAGTCCGCAGGAGTCACGAACGATACTTTTCAGAACAAAATCATAAATGGCGTGATTTAATTGTCTCCATGGAAAAATGCGAAATCACGTTTTGAGTCGGTGAAGGTACGCATGAGCTTTGCTGCATTTTTGTTCTAACGAGCATGAAAACACGCCATTTTCAGAACACAATCATAAAAATGGCGTGTTTTCATGCCTTAATAGACAAACGCAAATGTACGCGTTTTGAGCGGCGCCTAGCGGCGCGTTGGATGAGTTACAAAATAGGGTTCAGTTAGCACGGCGTGACGTAGAGTTCCAAAAAGAGCTTTGTTTGCACATGCCCGAGTATTTTCGTAACGCTAGAGTTGGCTAGAGAGAGATCGTCGTAGACAAAGATTGAAAGAGTATTTATGGCGGATCAGTGAATCGATGTTTCTAACGAAGACTATAGCACGTGTCCCTATCTCCTGGCACATAATACTTTGTTGTCTCATTCACGCTCGTTATTAGAACAAAAATCTGCCCGCTCCGCGGGCACATTCTCATCGCGCGCTTCGCGCTCGATAATGTGTTAACCTCGCGCTACGCGCTCGGACACATTTGCCTGACGCTTTAAGCTTGATTCCTCTAGGTTTTCACACTTCGTATGCTCGCTATAGCGCGCTTCGCGAGCTGATACTCTTTTTGTAAACTTCATCGTCATGACTTGCTTTTGGTTTAATTACGTCAGTTTTACATAAAAAGAACTAATTTACTTAAGGTTCTCGACCTTAAGGAACACATTCTCATCAAGACACTCGCGCTTCGCGCTTGATATTTGGTAGTCACGCTTCGCAACGACTATATGTTATGTTCTATGTTCTTCAGATAAAAATGATTAAATTTGTACTTGATATCAAATGAAGAAGGGAATTCTATTACTTCAGCGTATATTTCCGTATCATTCTAATAAATCATACAATTTGAAAGATTTTTTCCAACTACCTGCAAAGGGGATAAAAAAGTATCTAAGACGTTTTTGGAACATGTACATGATAAATTTTAAAATGATTATTGAAAAATGGACATTTGACAAAAACCGGCGGGTGGGGGGTCAAATCTTACACAAATCTAATACCTTCTCTGGATGAGAATGTAAAAATACAAATTTTCAAGTACCGTGAGCATTAATGATAGTTTTTTTATTGTTTTAATGGTTAGAAATAGTATTGAGAACATAAAAACAATGAAGTTTTCTGAAAAAACACACACGAGATGAAAAAGAAATGAAATAAGCAAAGTTTTGATGAGAATGTGCCCACTTATCGGGCTGATTTTTTCACTGTTAATGTTCTCTTTTACGCCTAAAACAAAAACTACGCATCCCATCGAAAAGTGACCAATAAAAAATTTTTAGATCTTTTTTGAATGCAAAATTTTTGTCAATTCGTCTTTTTACGTACCTTGCGTTGTATTTCCATAGATTTAATTTTTCTATTTTTAATGCTATTTTTTACGAATAAAACAAAAAATACGCATTCTATCAAAAAGTGATCAATAACAAATTTGTAGATCTTTTTTACATACACAATTTTGCATTCCTTATTTTTTTTTCATATTCTGTATATTTTGACCGCAAAATGGAATTTTTGATTTTTTATTATTTTTTTGCGATAAAAATTGGAATTTTCGATTTTTCAAAAAAATTGAGAAAAGTCTTATAACAGTATTGTAGGGTGTTCAAAAAGAAACATTTTTCTTCTTGTGAATTTTTTTCTTATCGTGCGTTGTTTGGCTTAAAATGTTCATTTTCGTTTGTTTTTTGGAATTTTGTAAATGCTATAACTCCAGTAATTTTTGTTTAATCGAAAAAATTCATTGGGATAAATTGTTTATCTTTTTGAGTACTACGAATATACGTACATATAATTTTTAAATTTGGAAAAAAGTGGTCTCAACAATTTTGAAAAAGCGCTCACTTTTTGAATTTTCATCCAAAATGGCTGGCTAACGAACTTGACCTTCATTTTAGGATACTTCACGAAGGAATAGTAAGGAGTAGTATCACCCTATGTGTTCGGTGAGCAGAGGTGGGACAAGTGACGTCCAATAATTCATCAATGCTAGCTACGAATGAAAACTCGTATGCTCCCCCGTGCACATGCGCAGAGCTGTTTTCGCAGTCACATGCTATACCCACTCAATATGTTACCTTTTGACATCTCGATGCACATGGAGGATATGTTCGTTTGTTTATGTTCGTTCAATACACAAGTTCGAAACTTCAAACGCGTGTTGACATCGTTGGCATGGCAACCGCCAGTGCGCATGTGAACGGGGCAGCATAAGAGTTTTCATTCGTAGCTAGCATTAACGAATTATTGGACGTCGCTCGTCCCACTCCCCACTTACAGCGATACTACTCCTTACTATTCCTTCGTGGGATACTTGAAGAGTATACCAAAGCCCAAACCAATCTGTCAATTCTTTCGAAAGTTATCGTGCTAACAGACTAAAAATCTACATACATACCCACCCAGATACATACACACATACATACAGACAGACACATTCGTAAAAACCTGTTTTTTGGGTTCAGGGGGTCTCAAAACGTGGACATTTGACAAAAACCGGGGGGGGGTCAAATTTTACACAAATCTAATACCTTCTCTAGATGAGAATGTAAAAATGCAGCAGAGCTCATACGTACCTTCACCGACTCAAAACGTGATCGCGCATTTTTCATGGAGACAATGAAATCGCGCCATTTATGATTTTGTTCTGAAAAGTACTCGCGCCATGTTTTTGTAACTCGCCTACGGCGCCCTTACCTTCAGCCCCTTACAAAAACATTACGCTCGTTTCAAAAAGGCCGTCAGTCCGCGAACTGTTCTCGCCGTTCAAATGCTGTCTTCTGTTATCCGCAGATTTCTCCCTGTCAACAAATTTATTATTTCCGTGGAAATAATGATTGCCTCAGCAAAAGGCTTAATTCCTCTAAATGTTATTGATACGAGGATCTCGCAAAACCCCGGATATTTGACAAGTTTTCTTGCTTTCGTTCAAATACTTGGGAAAAAATATATATGAAGTCAGCGCCATAACAATCAAGAAAAAAATTCAAAGTCGGATTGAAGCAACACCCTGAACATCTTAAACATTTGCTGAGTGGGACACCTAGAATACTTCAAATTTTTCGCGCATCGCTACGCATTTTCGATTCCGGTTTCGCAGTGGCTAGTGGAGGGGGTAACGTGACACAACTCTACCCATCCCTATAGTCACACTAAAATCTCTGAATGGCGGTAATTTGAATGCTCGATTTTTTTTAAATAGAAACTTTTATGTTTTTCAAATTATGGGCAAGTGTATTGAGCTAAAAATAATTATGGAGGAAGAACGGCGATGAATTAAATACATTTTTAAGTGTTTTGATGAAAAGAAACAAGCCCATGCCAAATCATGATTTCTCTTAAAGTTCTGTGTACATGCGTTTCGGATGCTACCTGATTTGTATCGCTCTTTCAACAAAATAATATTTTTTTTGCACAGAAGGTAATTGTAATTAGTATTTGTTAACATAAAAATATTATGCTTTTGCAAACAACAGCCTTTATAAAACTTACGGCACGTCTTTACGAAAGCGAAGCCGGCACAACCCCAAACATAACATGATAATTTATTATGTTAACAACTGTCAAATACACTTACCTTAAGTGCACGAAAATATTAGTTTGTTTGAGAAGCAAGACAAAACAGGAAACACCCGAAACTCATGCATACATAACTTTGAGAGAAATTAGCATTAAATTTTCTATTTAAAAAAAATTAAGCATTCAAATTACCGCCATTCGGAGATTTTTCCGCTGACGGAAAAATCTCTATTTTCACTAGGGAGATTTTGCGTAGCATATCGTAGGATACGGTAAACGCTAAACGATACGCTAACGAACGTCGGATAGCGGAAAACGTTAACACTAAAATCGTAGAGCATGCGCAGAAATGTCATCACGTGACTTTAGCGTTGACCGTATGCTAGGGAAACGAGTGGATGCGGAGCACTTGGCTCCCAAACTTTGCGTCCCCCCTCTCCATCTACCCACAGCTCTTCCATGGTTCATTCCAGTCGTTCCAATTCCAGGATACATGGGTAGTTCAAAATACATTCATAGCAATATAAAACAGCCCAAAAAACGTAAGAAATGTTAAGAAATCAATTATATAATCCAGAATATTTCCTCTTCTACAAATTCCTGAATTAATACTGATTAATCTACAGGCCTCTGACTCACTTCAGAGACCAAAAATAGTAGAAATAGTATTTTCGACAAAATTTTTTATTATTTTGTTCAAAATTAAATTATTTTCTTTGACATTCAACAATTTTGTTGAAAAGTCATACTTCTAGGTTGGAAATTCAAATGTTTTGTTGAAAATTCGTCTTTTTGACTTGAAAATTCAATACATAGAATTCCTGAAAATAAAACAAGAATTCAACGATAAAATTTGGACAACCACCACAAAATGCTCCTATTGCGATTCCTAAAAAACAAAGTAAAAAATTTGTTCTTTGGAGAAAAATAAAAAAGAGGAAAGAAAAATGAGAAGGCAACCAAGCAAATCCCCTTCCTTCTCTTTTTTATTTCCTTCGTTTTTTTTATTTTTATTATTATCAAATCACTATAAAAAAGCATGAAAAGTATTTACCAACGTTTCGGTGCTCACGCAGCACCCTTATCAAGGCAAGAAAAATTAAAACATTCATAATTTTAGTTCAAAATTCTTTTGCTTTTTTTGTTACAAATTATTTTTTTTACCTGAAAATGTAGATATTCCTTTAAAAATTCAAATGATTTGTTGAAAAGTCCACTGTTTTGTGGACAATTCGTACTTTGGGTTATAAACTCCAACCATTTAGTAGAAAATTTATATTTGGTTAAAATTTTTTATAATTTGTGAAAATTCGTCTTTTTTTGGTGCAAAATCAATTTTTTCGTTCCAAATGCAACTGCTTATTTTACAATATCGAAAACAAACTATTTGAAAATCCGTAATGACAAATTTTCGAATATTGAGAGTTCTAAAAATTTTTGAAGCGAAGTCTCTTAAAATGCTTTGGATTTTTTAAATATAACTTAAAGCCATATATAATAACATTTTACTCCTTAGAAATTAAAAATAAGTACAATTTAAAATTTTCAATTTCAATTCATACATTTCAAATTTGCGTCGAATATTTTTACAATATTATAACATCTTTCTAAAAACAAAAGTTTCAAGACAATTGGTAAAAATAAGACTTGATTTAAAAAATATATTTATTAAAGGCAATGCATATTAAGTTCTAATTTTATTTGAAAAATCGTAAAAAATTTATTTTTACACGAAAAAGCGGATGTTTATGAACATATGTAGCTTAAATTGGTATTTTATTCCTATTTTATTGATAATATAAATTATTTTTACAATAAGATAATATCTCTCTAAAAACAAAAGCGTCGAGTCATTCGTTAAAGGGGAATCTTGATACGAATAATTTAAACATCCCTCATGACTTTTTAAACAATTTTTAATTGTTTAAATAAATTTTACTTCATTACACCATTTTTTTCTGAAACATGTAAAGAATAATCGTATTTTCTAAATAAAATGTAATAGCTGGTCGTTGTTTGTAGTAATAAATTTCGTTGAAAACATTATGTGATTCTTTAAACAATTAATTGTTGTTTATTCTCAAAACTTCTGAGAACATTTTTTAATCAATAGAAATTTGTTAAACATTACAAGAAAGGCATAAGTGTTATTAAAATTGGCCATTAGTAATTATTTGTATTAAGAAAAATCTTGCCCTCTGGAGTAAAAAAAATGTTTCAATGCATTTTTGGACCACCCGAGACTGTACATTAGGACTACGTATTATTATCATAAGTGTGGTGGAATTCACTATGAACATATGTTGCTGATTTGTTTTCATCAAGTAAAGTACCTGTAATTGATGATTTTTGCAGGTCTGTTGGCTTCGAGAGCATTCTTCTTGAAACTTTTTTACGTTCAACTGTGGAGTAGAATCGCTGTGGGGAAATTTTCCTTTTTTCAGAATTTTGACGAGGTAGAGGTGAAATTTTTTTGAGAGAGACAAGCTCTTTCTTTCGTGAAAGTGCTTGTCCTTGGTCTTGTCCTTGGATTGAAATTGAAGATTTTAAATTGTACTTATTATTAATTTCTAAGAAGTAAAATGTTATTATTATACTTTTATGTGACTCCGGTGCATTAACGCGTTTTTATGCGACAGCGTAGAGTATCGTAATGTTGTACATTACGATACAGCGGAAGATTACTCTTCACATTACACTCCGCTGTATCGTAATGCACAACATTACGATACTGTACGCTTTCGCAACAAAACTCAATATTCGAAAATTTGTCATTACGGATTTTCAAATAGTTTGTTTTTGATATTTTAAAATAAACAGTTGCATTTGGAACGAAAAAATTGATTTTGTACCAAAAAAAGACGAATTTTCACAAAATATAAAAATGTTTAACCAAATATAATTTTTCTACTAAATGGTTGGAGTTTATAACCCAAAGTACGAATTTTCCACAAAACAGTGGACTTTT
>CAKNXH010044791.1:0-13316 GCA_932178445.1 Andricus quercusramuli
ATATATATATTTTTTTTTTCTTTTTTTTTTATATTATATTTATGAGGTAGGAAATACATGTTGCCTTTTCGTTTTTATTTCAGAACGGATCCAGGCTACAAAATCGAAGGCTCAGATGAAATCGGACGCAGGATACTATCACACTATTAGACTGCAGCTGGAATCTGATATAAGAAAAGCGAAAGAAACCCAAAGAAAGAGACAACATCAGGATACTACTTTACAGGATCCTCGAATTAAAAAAGTTAAAAAAATATCTAAAGTTGTTGTGAGTGATGATGACAATGACACAGATTTCATTCCTTCATCACAAAATGCAGAGAAGGTGAAGAAAAATAAACAGCAGGAGCTAAAATTGAGAAATGCTGTTCAAGAATTGAGAAAAGCTGTACAGGAGAGAGAACAACAAACAAAAATGGAGGAAAAAAGAATGAAAAAAGGGAGGCTTGCGTGAAAAAAATAGACAAAGTGAGAGAACAAGAGAAGAAAGAGGCAGTTGCTCTACAAAATCAGGATCTTTATAAAGATTATAAAAAGCAAGAGCATTTTGAGAGACAGAAAGTAAAACAGGAGGCATGGAAAGAAAAATTACGTCTAGAAGAGAAGCAGAAAAAGAAGGAGGAAGAGGAGAAGAAAAAGAAAAAGGAAGGCAAGAAGCAAAAAAAGGAGGAAGAAAATAAAAAATCGGCCAGGGAGCAAAAAGGTAATTTTAACTCTTTTTTTCGTTCTGAACTTTTTTTTTGACAAAAATCAATATGATTTAATGAATTATTATTATTTTATTTTCCAGTAACTACAAAGAATACAATAGAAATCCAACATAGTGGTGGTGGTTCAACATCAAACACCAAGACTGAACCAATCCAAGGTCTATCAATACCTGAAGCAATTGCAGGTCCATCCTGGGCTACGGAAGCTGTGCAACCTACTACATCAGAGACTCATGATGCACAACCAATAGGTAGGAATGAGAGTTTAAATAATGTGTCCCCTTTTATCATTAAAAGTAACGAGTGTGACCAATTTGTTAAAAAATTCGCGATAACTGGAAGAAAATTAACGTTCAAAATCATAAGGAGATAATAATTTACCTCCAGGTAAAAATAACCCGATTGCTTGGGTAGAATCAGCATTTTTAGATCTTTTCGAATATATAAAGTCTTGGTGTGAAGAAAGTGATGTTGTGGGTTTGGTGTTCTGGTCGGATGGTTTTAGCAAGAGCGTTGCCTGGAAGGCGTTTCTACCGGTGAAGGATCTCTATTTTGAAGACTTATGGAAACTGGTAGAGTTAGTTGTACAAAGTGCCATAAGCTTCAACATAGATAATACTTTTGTAGTAGAAATCACTCGGGTACGCGTACCAGTAGGTAAAGGTAGGAACAAGTTAACTAAAGGGTTTAAGAAACGATCAGTTTATGGAATAGAGAATGACTCAAATACATGTCTACCTCAAGCTATTGCTGTTGCCGTCGCGAATGCTGACCTTCAGTCAGATAGAAATAATTTAAATTTCAAAAAAGTGTGGAAGAGTATACGTAAAAGATCAGGTAGAGTTCAGATTAGAGCATGCGAAGAGCTCACGCGAAACGCTGGGGTAATAGTACCTGAGAGTGGGCGTGGATTGTCTGAACTGATCGCTTACCAGAATTATTTAGCAAGACGTCAAATAGCTGTGATAGTGTATAATTATAAAGATTTTTGGTAAAGGTAGAGAGAAAGCTTTTTATGATGGTACTTCAGTCATTACAAACGCAGGAGGTGTAGTCAGACAAAATATTTATTTATTGTATAAAGGACACCCCGATTATCATTACAGTGCGATTTTAAATTTAATTGGAGCCGGAGCAGCAAAAAAATTTTGTATATCCTGTAACAAGTCATATTTTCGAAAAACAGATCACAGATGTTCAATGCAGTGTGACGCTTGTTACAGTTCTCCGTCCTGCAATGCTGATGCTGATTTTGATAATAATAATAATATTAAATGTGAAGAGTGTCTCCGATACTTTTACGGAGAAGAATGTTTTAGAAAGCATATACTCCCTAATTAATTTTCCACCGGAAAAGTACTTGTTCAGTGCTCAAAATATGTGATGGTTGCTCAAACCTACTACATTCTGAAAAAACAAACAAAGGTACTAGTCATGTATGTGGTTTTTCAGAATGTACTACATGTAAGCAACTCTGCCCTAATAATCACTTTTGTTTCATGACACCTCTTGAACTGAAAAAAACTGAAGGGAATGTATCGATGAAAAAAAAAATAGCTTACATTTTTTACGATTTCGAAACACAGCAGTATGAGAAAGTCGTAGGAGATGAATCAACCAACATTCACAAACCTCATTTGTGTGTTGCACAGCAGGTATGTGATGAATATATGGACGATTCGGATCCAAATGTGAGGTGCAAATGGTGTGGTGTGCGTCAGTACATTTTCGATATAGACCCTGTAGCTCAGTTTACAGAGTTTGCTATCCGCGATTTGAAGCACTTTGATGAGGCCCTGTGTATAGCACATAACTCAAAGGGCTTCGATGCTCAGTTCATCCTCAGTCATTTGATTAAAAGTCGAGGATCTAATAACACACCGAAACTTATTTTGAACGGTTCTAGTATTATATTAATGACTGTGAATAAAACACGATTTGTTGATAGTTTGAATTACTTACATATGCCCTTAAGTGCTATGCCAGCTGCCTTTGGTTTAGAGGAGGCAAAGAAGGGTACTTTTCCGCACCTTTTCAACACACCACAAAATGTGACATACATAGGTAAACTACCCGCTGCAGATTATTACTCCCCTGACACAATGTCCTTAGAGAGCCGCAAAGAATTTTACAAGTGGTATGAAGAATGCATTAAAACAAATTAAATTTTTGATTTTAAAAATGAAATAAGAAGTTATTGTATTAATGACGTTGAGATTCTTCGTAAGGCTTGTCTTGCTTTTCGGTCACTATTTATCGCAGTAGCAGATGTTGATCCCTTTATTGACAGCTGCACTATAGCATCAGCCTGCTCTGTAGTATTTAGGAAAAATGATTTAAAACACAATTTGATAGGGATTTTACCTAATGGGGGGTACAGACTAGCTAATAAGCAGTCGAAAAAGGCTGTCGAATGGCTTTTATCTGTAGAGCGCGAGCTAGAGTTAGAAATAATACATGCAGGTCGAGCTCTAGAATTTTGATTACCTGAAGGGGTCTTAGTCGACGGTTATTATGAGGATGGGTTTGGCAATAAAAATTTGTATCAATTTCACGGATGTTATTGGCATGGTTGTCCTCGTTGTAATAAGTCGAATAGAAATAAAAAAAATAGGAGCAGGAAAAAACTCTGAAAGCATGAACGAGCGCTTTGAGCGAACACGTGCCCAAACTCAACGACTTCGAGGAATTTGATACAAAGTCATTGAGATGTGGGAGTGTGATTTTGATAGGATAAAAGCTCAAGACCTTGAATTGAAAGAGTTTTTGAAAGATCATCCTCTCTTAATGCTTAGTGCTTTGAACCTTCGAGATGCTTTTTACGGTGGAAGAACAGATAATACATTTTCTTACTATCGTGTGAGAGGTAAAACAACAATCTCATATCTAGACGTTTGCTCATTGTATCCATATATATCAAAATACGGTAAATTTCCTATTGGGCACCCCAAAGTTTATATTGGTGATGACTGTAAGACTTTAACTGGTTTTGATAATGATTTAAGTAACGTGGAGGGTTTGGTTAAATGTCGTGTATTACCTCCTACAGATAAGTATATACCTGTCCTTCCTGTTCGTATGCACGGAAAGCTCATGTTTCCCCTGTGTTACACTTGCTGTAAATTACAATTACAGCAAGACTGCCCACATATACATAATACAAGTGAGCGGGAAATAGAAGGAACATGGGTTTCCGATGAGCTCAAAGCGGCGGTCGAAGATGGGTACAAGATAACAAGTATTTTTGAAATCTGGCAATATGAGACAACACAGTATGATCCACTCACAAAGTCAGGTGGTCTATTTGTAGAATATATGAATAGGTTTTTCAAGTTGAAACATGAAGCTAGTGGATATCCTTCTGATTGTACTACTGAGGAACAGAAAAAGGCATATGTCAACAAGATTTTTGATTTAGAGGGTATTCAACTCGATCCTGAAAATATAAAAAAAAATCCTGGTCTGCGGTCTTTGGCTAAACTCTGCTTAAATTCTTTTTGGGGTAAGTTTGTTCAGCGTCAAAATATGCCGACAACTGAAGTTCTTAGTACTCAAGACGAATTGATAAACATTATCCAGAGTCCAGATAAAATTCTGAATAATATCTTGCCGGTCAACCATGAAAACATTCATGCTTCCTGGGTTTATAAAGATGAAGCCGTAGCCCCTTCTCCTATCACAAATGTTGTTGTAGCTGCATACACGACCGCACAAGCACGCTTGAAATTACATAGGTATTTGAAAAAATTAGATCGCCGTGTTCTCTATTTTGATACTGATTCTGTGATTTTTACCAGTCATAATGAGCCTGATGAGTATTACCCAGCTACAGGTTGTTTATTAGGCGATTTGACAGATGAGCTTGAAGCTTATGGTTCTGGGAGTTTTATTGAAACTTTTGTCTCAGGTGGTCCTACATTCTATGGTTATAAAGTATGTTCACCTGACGGCCGAGAAAATTATGTGTGTAAAGTAAAAGGTATTACCCTAAACTACAAAAACTCTCAATTCATAAACTTCAACTCTATCTGTGATCTTGTAGGTAAGAAAGCGGCTCCGATTACATTGAATTATAGAGCCATTCGAAGAACAGCATATCACGATGTAGTCACAAAAAATGAGCATAAAATCTGTCGACCAGTTTACACGAAAAGAAGGTTGATTGGTAATCACGATTCTCTTCCATTTGGTTACGTAGAGCATTAACAAGTTATTAAAGATCCACTCTAAAGTGGTAAATTTTGTGAATACGGAAAATAAACTCTCATTCCTACGCTTATGTGCAACACAAATCTTGATGCTGAAAAAATATGTACGTACTTTTTAAAATTTTTATTAGGTATTTTTGTAAACAAGTAATGAGAACATTTGATTTTTTGTGTTTCAGAGTGTCTCTTCGAAGCACCTACTGATACGTATTTCTGCTGTACAGAGGAAAATGGTACACCTCTGTATCCAGGGAATTTCGACTTCACGCCTCAGCAAATAATGAATGGTGAAGAATATAAAGAGTACCTGGACGTCGGAGCACAACCCTTTACATATGAGGATTCTTCTTTTAAATAATTGAAAAATATATATTTGTAAGCTTGTATTTCCATTGTATCTTGAACACCATATAAGCAAACCTATGTATATAAACCATAAACATGTAACTAGACAAGTATATGTAAGTAAGTGAATAATAAATTTTTTGAATTATTATTATTAGAATCATAATTACTCATGTATAACTATTGAAGACTAAAAAAAAAAACATAATCAAATTGCAAATACCATAATTTCATTCATTAGACTCTATATACTTCACGCAACCCTAATATAGCTGAAAACTATCTTTTTTGCGGCGGCGGGTCACATCGGCGGCGGGCGGGAGGGACACGCTTCTTCAAGCTTTTTTCTAAGCGTGTGAAAGTAGGGGACACGTCGTGAGATAAGCTCATAATCGACGTATTGGGTCAGGGATATCAGCTCAAAACCCTGACAACGCGAGAAATTAGCTAATCAAGATGGGATGAGCAAGATTCTAATACATTTATTCAAATAAATAAATCTAAAAATTTTAAACATAAGTTAATAGATCAATTAAGATATTCGAGAGAGAATGAATATTTACCATTATATATAAATTAAAAGGTTTGCCTGATGATGCATCATTATTCAATATGGACACGCTTTGGAAGCATCCGTTTACATCGCTCATATGCGGTCCAACAGGCTGTGGTAAAACTTTTTTTGTAAAAAAATTTCTCAGAAATCTCAATATAATGTGCGATACTTAAATTGATCATGTAATTTTCTATTATTCAGAGTGGCAAACGGCTTATAAGGAATATGGCAAAGAGATAGAATTTCGTGAATGATTACCACAGTCTCCTGATTACTCCAATGATCCAAGGTCTAAACTTATAATTCTCGACGATTTAATGAGGGAATCTTCAAATAACACAATTGTAGATCTTTTTACTAAAGGTAGCCATCATAAAAACCTCAGTGTGATTTTAATTTCTCAAAATCTTTTTCACCAAGGACACGGTCATAGAGAAATTTCTCTAAATGCAAACTATATAGTCACATTTAAAAATCCTCGAGATCGAGCTCAAATTCAACATCTTGCACGTGAGATTTGTCCTGAAGATCCACGTTTTATACAAGAAGCCTATCACGATGCCACATCTCAACCACATGGCTATTTACTTCTGGACTTGAAACAATCAACTCCTGATAATTGTCGATATCGCACAAGTATATTTCCGGATGATCCTCATCAGTACGTTTACATACCAGTGAAGGGTGTAAAGGGAGGCAAGCAATACTGAAAACATCTGATTTAAAGCTCATTAAATGTATTTGTGAGTGTGCCTTGATTATCCTATTGGGAAATGTTCCTCTCAAAGATTGTCAAAAACTAAAGCTAAAAGAACATAGAAACACGTTACGAAAGTTAGTCGAAACTCGTGGCACTTGGAAAAACAAGAAAAAATTTATCGTTCAAAAAGGTGGATTTCTACCTCTCTTACTTGGTCCAATCATTGGTGGTCTGCTTTCCAATTTGTTCAAGTCCTCATCGTAGAACCTTCAATAAGATGGAACATACAAGAAAAATGGTTCTCATTCCCAGCGAACAGGTTGAAAAAATCAATCAACAAATCCAAACGATAAATCATACATCTACACATAGCAATAATAATTCAGCGATTATACCATCGATAACTGGTGCAACTCCACAGACACCTGGAAGTAATCTCGGCAGATTGGATTCTGCAATGAGTCGAATCTTATTCTCACCTTTTCCATGCGATGAACGTGAAAGGTGGCGAGATTACAGTCAGGTGTTGAAAAAATTTCTATTTTTTATTGACGAAAATAGAAAATTAACTACTGAGAAAATTGATCATACAGAAAACACAGATAATGATCCACTTGAGTGTTTACCAGTGAAGGATATTATAGCTAATATACCTCAAACTTTCTGTTCCAAAAGTACTTTATTGCTTAATCATTTAACAAAACCTGATTTCGCGGACAGGATAAAATGGGATAAATATGGTTCAGTGATTATTGACGGGAGACGTATTGAGCATTTAAATATTACGGACCTGGTTAACGATGCATTAAGGTTTAGAAAAAGTTTCAATCCTCCTGGCAGAAGTCACTTTGCCCGTATCCTTCAAGAGATAGGTACCCCGCGAGAACTCGTGAAAAATCAAGAATATTTGATTCCTGCTAAACAAATACAACGAGATATCAATAACCGATCACTCTTGAATCAAGAATCTCTTATAGCAGATGATGAAACAACTGAGGATGAAGCAAGGTCTGACAGAATCCTAAAGATTTCTGATAAGACAATCCGTGAAAGAAGTCGCAGTAGAGTCAAAAGGAATATCAGTAAAGAAAAGAGACAAACTGGTTCAGGAATGGTGACAAAGTGGCAATCTTTTAGTCTAAAATGAAACTGCTTGAAGAAATATACTACAATCCAAATCATTCTGCTTCTTATAGCGGTGTAGAAAAAATAACTCGCGCTGCACGAGGGAGAGTATCACGTACACAAGTGTTTGATTGGTTAAAATCCCAGGACGCATTCACTTTACATCGACCTATTCGACGAAAATTCCAGAGAGCTCATTATACGGTTTCCAATCTTGATGAGGTTTGGGAGTGTGATTTAATCGACATGCAAAGTTTGTCCACTTATAACGATAATCACCGTTATATTTTAGTAGTGATTGACGTTTTGAGTAAATTTGTCTGGGTTGAACCTCTTCGAGATAAAACTGCATTGGAGGTTAAAAATGCTTTTGAGTGTATTTTAGAAAGAAGTAATCATCGAGTACCATTCTGTTTACAATCAGACAAGGGAAAAGAATTTTTGGGCGTCCCTTTCCAAAAATATTTGTCTGATAATGGGGTAAAATTCCGTATAACGCGGGATCCTAACGTTAAAGCAGCCATAGTAGAGCGTTTCAATCGTACACTCAAGGAACGCATGTGGCGGTATTTTACACATAAAAACACTCGACGTTATATTGATGTTTTACAACAACTTGTGAACGCATACAATAATAATCGACATTCAAGTATTAGAATGACACCGTCTGAAGTTAATTTATCCAATGCAGCTGAAGCTTGAGCAAATATTCAACGTCGATTTTGTAAAGAAAAAAAGTCCAAAGGAAAGCCTAAATACAGTGTTGACGATCTCGTCAGGATCAGTCGTGAGAAAGGTGTCTTTGAGAAAGGTTATGAGTCTGGCTGGAGCAAGGAATTATTTGCTGTGAGGCGAACCATTACAGGAAGAAATCAAGCACCCTACATGTATGAGTTGCAAGATTTAGCAGGGGAAGATATAGAAGGTATTTTTTACGAACAGGAATTGACCGGTGTAAACAATAAAAATATTGAGGAGGAGGAATTTCAAATTGAAAAAATATTACAGTCTAAAGGGAAGAGAAACAAAAAACAATTTCTTGGCAAGTGGTTAGGTTATCCTGACAAATTTAATTCGTGGATTCCAGCCTCAAATTTAAAAAACTTGTGAAAATGAATATCGATCAATTTTACCTCATTTTACCAAGCAATAGTAGTATGAAATATTTTCCCGAGAATACCACTTCCAATTTTATCACACAATTGCCACATGAGATTCGTCTACAAGGACAGTGGGTCGTAGCACTCACAAAAATACAATTTCCTCGTACATTTCTTCATGTGAGACACGATGATTCATTTGAAAATCGTATTGTTCTTATGAACAGTGGGGCTGCAGGATATGAATATCCACAATATGATGGTAATAGTAAAAATAGAAAATCCATTGAGAAAGGTATTGACCTTCTTCACATAAATGACTGATGAAAATATGAAGGATAAGTTAGGAGATGTAATAGATCTTTTTGCTCTTGAGAAAAGAAGGATGGAGTGATGTCCCTTATGTGGATAAACCTCTTGTTAATTTCTTTCAAGCCGGTATTTATGCAAATATTGTGTCTCTTTTGAATAATCTAAACAGTCTTCCAGAAATGAGTCAACATATTAGATTTAAATATGACAAATTTAAAAGTAGTTACATAAGTATACAAAAACAGTGTGAAAAACTATGTCTGACTGATCACCATTTTTTGGTACTTAGTCATAAATTATCACGTATTCTTGGGTTTGCTCCAGATAATCTAATTCCAATTCAAACTAATGACTACATTGCTAGACATCCACCTACTCTAGCAAGAGCTCTTCCGGATAATTTATTTGTTTACTGTAATATTTGTGAACCACGCGTTACAGGTGATGTAAAAGCACCACTTTTACGCACAGTTTCTTTAGATACAACAGATTACAATTTTGGTACAACACAAGTCACTCATTTTCAATCACCTAACTACATACCAGTTCTTAGCACAGGTTTTCCTACAATTGAAATTGATATAAGAGATCACCTTGGTTTACCAATACCATTTGAGTATGGTACGCTGACAGCTACACTTCACTTTAAGCGTATTGACTAGATAAAAAGAAACATAATGAGTCATTATATGGATTATTACTCCTCACAAGTAGGCGGAAGGGGAATTCCACAAATATACGTTGGAGCTCCTTATCAGAAGGGACATGGTATTGGTAGTTTTCTCGGGGGCTTATTTCGGCGTGTTCTCCCTTTCTTGACTAGCGGTGCCCGCGTCGTCGGTAAAGAAGCTCTTCGAGCTGGAATGAATGTTATGAATGATATGGACAATAAGATACTTTTTAAAAATTCTGTCAAGAATCGTCTTGAAGAATCAAGCCAAAATTTGAAACGTCGTGCGGTGGAAAAAATGGAAAATATCATGAACGGCTCGGGCTATAAACATAGTAGGAAGAAACGGATGATTCAGTCTACTTCTAATCGTGGTATGCTTCACCTCGTGAGACGAAATACATTGAAAAGAAGAGAAAAAAAATCAAGAAGCGGGTCACCGCAAACAGGAAGAAGTCTACACAAAATAAAAAAAAGACCACAAAGAGACGCACATAATCAAGGAATAGTAAAATTACCGATATTTTTGGGAATAAATAATAGAAAAAAATGTCGTTTTTACACTCTCACTCCTGTGAGTATTTAAAGTCAGAGTTAGATCTCTTTTCACTGCCTCCAACGCAGAAATCTATAGAGAGTTCTCAATGTGTTAATTATAAACCCGTTTCTTCTCTAACTGATGACGCCCCCCCAGAATTTGTTGTTCCTGGCCATGGTGATGAATACATCGACCTAGCACACAATATGCTCAGTCTTCGAGTAAAACTAGTAGCCCCCACAAGAGTAGCCGCAAATACCGTCCAGCTAGACAAAGTAGGACCTGTAAACAATCTCCTGCATTCGTTCTTCAAACAGGTGGATGTGTATTTCAATCAAAAAGTAGTATCACCACCTAGTAATTCTTATGCATATCGAGCATGCATTGAGACTTTGCTCAACTATGGGCCAGCTGCCAAAAACAGTCATCTCACATCATCCCTGTGGTATAATGAAACTGCTGGAAAAATGGATGATTTCGATGCTAATGAGGGTTTAAAAAATCGACAGGAATATTTGAGTGTCGATAAATCTGTTGATCTTATTGGTCATTTACATTGTGACATTTTCAATCAAGATAAATTTCTCATCAACGGTGTAGAGTTACGAGTTCGGCTCGTTCGTTCAAAAGATAATTTCTGTCTTATGTATAGTACAAGCAACTGTCATATTCACATTGAGGAGGCCTCACTACTTGTTCGTAGAGCAAAAATCAACCCTGGTATTCTTCTTGCACACGCTAAAGCTCTATCTCGAAAAAAAAAATTGATTAGCATTTCGAACTCGAAAGTTCATTGCCTCACTACCCGATTCGGGTAGTCTTTCTAGGTGGATAAATACTACCAGTGTGGGTGCACCACACCCACGACGGGCCAACACCACGCAGTATTCCCCGAACGGTCACCCATCCAAGTACTAACCGCGCCCAACGCTGCTTAACTTCAGTGATGTTACGGGAACTGGTGTTTTCAGCGTGGTATTGCTCTATCTCAAGGCACTGCAAAATATCAATTACCAAAAAGAATAATGATCGGATTTGTAGACAATACTGCATATAATGGCAATGGAAACAAGAATCCCTTTAATTTTCAAAATTATAAAATTAATCATCTATCACTTTATGTTGATGGTACTCAGATGCCTTCGAAACCTCTACAGCCATCCTTTAACACTAAAAAATGGTACATCGAGGCATATAACACGTTATTTACTGGAACTGGTATTAATTTTCTGAATGAGGGAAATAGTATTGATCGGCAACAATATCCAGTTGGAAACTGTTTATTTGCCTTTGATCTTACACCGGATCTCTCTGCTAATTGTTATTCTCACTGGAATCTTGAGAAACATGGGAGTCTCAGAATTGAGGTACGATTCGAGGAAGCACTTGTTAGTACAGTTAATTGTATAGTATATGCAGAGTATGATAATGTTTCGGAAATAAACTCGTTGAGACAAATTATAGCTGATTTCAATGCTTAGTTTGAGTGGGGATAATGCTTATACATATAGGAAAACCCTCTTATTTGAAAACCTCAGTCTTTACTTGTTTGTGACAGTAGTAAATTCTATACTTCTGTATAACGTATTAAAAATAAAAATGGTAGATTATGTGATTGATATACAAGGCTTTCGTGTTGATTCTGGCCATTTAATACCTAAAGAAGTAGCTGTGGTTACTCTAGATCGCTACTGTATAGCTCATTGGATTACTTCTCCACCTTATGCATTTACCGATCTCACAAGTCCATCTCAACGACAAAATAATTGGCTCAGTTGCAAATATCATGGTATCGAATGGTTTGAAGGAGATGTTCCAATGAATTTTCTACACGCTAATCTTCGTGAGGTAGCCCGTGCTGCCAGAGTAATATACATCCGAGGACATGAAAAGGCCGTTTTGCTGCAAAAGATTACAAGCAGGCGCATCACAAACTTGGAGGAACTAAACTGTCCATCATTCAAAAGTCTGACTTTCCTGAACGAGTTTTGCTTTCATCATGGAATAAAAAAGGACACACCATTTATGTGTTCTCTTAATAATGCCCTTAGACTGAAAAAGTGGATTGAGAAGGAGCAAATAGATGGAATACTCTTGACCCCATACAATAAAACGTTAACCTGCAGTATGCGTTCAGTTCTATCAACAACAACAAATGGACCTAATAATCTTTCATACGTTTCAGAAGATTCAGCCGAGGATACTGTAGACTTATCAAAAAAATATGAACAGTCTCCAGATACTACACGTACTTCGACTCACAGAAGTACGGACAACCGGTGTATTTGCAGCCGATCAAATTCCAAACCATGGGGCAAAACCAGCTGCGATTGTTGCTAATACAGATGGACACCAACAGCCTGGTAGCCACTGGTTCGCCATGTACGTCGGAAACTATGGACGAGCTACCTACTTTGACAGCTACGGGCTACCGCCTCTTGTACCTAAACATCTTCTTCGTTTACGGGGAAATTCTACCTTTTACAGATGAAATGCAAAAAGATTACAGAGTGAGACTTCGAATGTGTGTGGCCAGTACTGTATTATGTTTCTTCATTACATGTGTCATAATTATTCTTTGTCTGAGTTTAATGATTTGTTTACGGATGATTTAGAAAAAAATGATAGTATAGCTCGTAATTTTTACGAAAAATTGTTCAAGAAATATAAACTTCATAAAAAACTTTCAACAACGACAAAGAGACACATAAATGGCGGAAAATATCGTAAAAATAATCACTTTCTTGAATCGTGCACGCAAACAGCGACATCGAAATTAGCTACACTGTTCCTAATATGAATCGATATATATAATTAAAAAAAAGTTAAACAACCACCGCAGGGTACCACTAAGAGCAACTGCCATCTGGAAAAAATGTCAATGGCCCCCAGTAGAACCGCGGTAAAATACACCTATGGCCACGTCTCACATCCGTGAGATGGGTGGTCACAGGGCACGACGAAATCACAACGACAGGCCGGCGAAACCCTCGTGTGTCTTGAGGACACGAAGCGACCCAAGGATGACAGCTTTCTGCATCCATCTCGCAAG
>CAKNXH010044792.1:0-23646 GCA_932178445.1 Andricus quercusramuli
AAACTTCACCTAATAGCACAACAGCTATCTGAAAAGTTTGACCACGCAAAGAAGAAAATCAGCACAAAATATCACGAAATCGAGCGAAATTTGATAGAAGAATTTTGTCCGAGCTGAAAATAGTGACGATACGATTTTAATGGAAAAGCTCGCATCCATACTTTATCAATTCGAAGGATATTCTCAATGCGTTGATGCAGTTATAGAGCAGAGCCAGATGATTTGTTTCGGTGGAAAAGACGTTTTTCAGGAAGTCATACCAATGTGCACAAAAAATTACAAACTAATGTGACAAGATTTCTCTATTTCTGAACAAGTGATGGCGAAATTCGTACTCAATATTTATCACTTGAGGCTGCAGCAATACATCGTGCCTAAATTAACGAATCGTTCCGATTCGGAAATGTATCTCGCGAACCTGTACAAGCTGTGTTTAAAAACTGTGAAGCTTTCGCCTGATTGAAAAAAGTTCAATGTGCGCACTGACGAACAATATTTAATTAAACACATCAGGAAAATTTTTCACAAGCATGTGGATGCGTACATTACGTAAGTCGTCTTTTATATGACGTTTTGTTTTAATTATTTGTTTCATTGCAGGCAGCACACTCTTTCCACTATTACTCTCTTCACTTTTTAAAAAAAATCATCCTTTTCTTCTATGTTGAAGAAACTTTCCCTTTTTCTCGTTTTCTTGTCTTAATTAATAGATCTCAATAAGAAATTCCAACTATTTTTCGTTCAAAAATAATAATTTTTAATTAAAAAGTGTACTATTATATTTTTGAATCGGAATTTTCATCTTGTTTCGTTAAAAATTCTATTATTTGGTTAAAAAAATTTTGAACTTGAACAATTTTGTTAAAAAGCCATGTTTTTCGTTTGAAAATTCAATTGTTATGGATAGAAAATTAGTCATTTTAGATTGAAAATTCATCTTTTGGTAAAAAAGTAATCTTTCTGTGGTTAAAAGTTAATCCTTATTATTTGAAAAGTCTACTATTATATTCTTGGTTGAGAATTTCCATCTGTTTTGGTTGAAAATTACATTATTTTGTTGAAAATTCAACTGTTTTGTTAAAAAATCATATTTTTTAGTCGAAAACTCAACTGCTTCGTTAAAAAGTTATCCTTTTGGATTCACAATTCATCTTTTGGTAGGAAAGTCATCTTTTTTGTTTCAAAGTTATGTGGTTTTAGTTAAAAAAATCTACTGTTCTATTTTCGGTTCAGAATTTTCATCTGTTTTGGTTGAAAATTAAATTATTTTGTTGGAAATTTAACTACTTGGATGAAAGTTGAATTACTTTGTACAAAAATTATATTTTTCGGTTGGAAATTTTACTATTTTTTATCTTTTGGTTGAAAATGTATTGCTTTTGGTAAAAATGAAATTGCTTGTTTGAAAATTAATCTGTTTTGTTTGAGAATTCAACTATTTGTTTAAGAATTCTTATTTGTGGTGGAATTAAACAGTTTTTGATTTAAATTTAAAGTATTTTTGGTTGAAGTAACCACTATTGCATTTTTGTAGAGAATTCATCGTTATTGGTTTATTGGTTAATTCATATTTTAGGATTGAAAAGAAATCTGTCTTGATTGAGGATACATCTATTTGCTTGGAAATAATTTTTTGTTGAAAATTCATAATTTCTTGTTCAAAATTCAACTCTTTTGTAGAAAATTAATCTTTTTGTGTAGAAATTCCAACAGGGTGGCAGGAAATGAAACTATTTGGTTGAAAATTCAACTTCTTGGTCAAAAGTAACCTTTTTTCAATATTCAGATTCAATATTCAGTTAAAAATTCAACCTTATTTGTTGAAAATTCGTGTTTTTGCTTGAAAAGTCAACTATTTGGTTAAAAATTTATATTTCTCGGTAACTTTTTTTCTTGTAGAAAATTCATCTTTGCTTAAAAGTCAAATATTTTCCTAAAACTTCGGCTTTCAAGCTTGAAAAGTCGCCTATTGTTGAAAACTCATCTTTTTGGGTTCAACATTATCCCTTTTAGTAGAAAATTCATCTTTTTTGGTTGAAAATTACACTATTTTCTTGAAAATGCAATATATTTCGACTTGCAATCGTAGGAATATGATTCTTACAATACTTTTATGTAACAGAATTTATTTCCCTTTTTTCGGAAAAAATAACCCTATTTCCTTTTTTTTCGATCATTTCGAGCTGTGAAATCTGTAATTGATTGTTGACCGTAATTTGCAGAGTGAAAACGAAATCTCTGAAAGATAAATCAACAGTCCGTCTACTCGAGTACTACGAGTCAAAGAATCATCAAAAGAAAGTCTTGCAAACTGGCGGATTTCAGGAATTAAGGAGAGATCTGCAGGCGGTTATCGGGACCAGGACGAATATAAATATCGCGCAAGTTGCTACAGAGGAGCAAATTGGCCTTTCAAAGAAGTGGCCTTTTTTCGCAACCTTCGGATTTGCCAGGGAATGGGACACAAATTCTGGACATTTTATTGAAGTAACTCATAGATGAGCACGTTGATTATGCCCTCGAATTAGGCTTTCAAACTTTTCCTATTCTTGAAAGTCGAACGCAACCGGAACTTCATTTTCTTAATATTGTCCGAAGATGCAGTGCCATTATTCGACCCCTGGAGGAACAGTTCTGCGATAGTTTAGTGCCACTTGTGTAAGTTGTCAAATTAAAGGTAGCAAATATTCCGGGTGTCTAGGCAATTTCTAGGCTAAATCAGACATTTTGAAATTCCCGGGTTTTCCCGACACATTTTTTCCCCTCGACTAATGCAAAGATGTCTCTTTGTAATTTGTCGCAAATTAACGTATAAGAAATGGGAATATTAACAATATACGTACATATTTCAAACTAAAAGGTAATAAATCCAAAAAATGAATAAATAAACCAATAATGAAATAAAATTTGAGGAAATTAAAAGGAATATCAGAGAAATAAGAAGAATTCGATGAAATTAATAAAAATTGAAGGTACATTTTGAAACAATGCAAGTGAATTGGAAAAAAATACATATATATATAAATCCAAAATATTCCATTGATTTCAGTAAAATTTGAGTGAATGTGGAAGAATTTAAGTGAATTCAAACAAATTTGGAAAAGTGCATAAGAATTTAAGGCGAGTTTCGAAGACATCAGGGTGACTTAAAAAAAAAAACATTTTTTCAATTAATTCAATTGAGTAGATTCGCGTCATTTTTGAAGAATACAAAACAATTAAAAATAATTCAGGATAAGTCAATAAGAATTCAGGGTGAATTCCAAATCAATTTTTAAATTGAAAATTAACTTCTGAGCAAAAAATGCATATTATCGAATGGAAAAATTAATGGTTTTCGAGAAAAGTCGTTATGATCAAGCTTTGCTTGATGATGTATAACGAAGTAGGAGAGGGATGGCATAGTATTCCAAATAACGAGCCATAGTTTTAGAACAACCCCCTTTTCACGCTTCCCTTTCAAAACTTTATTTTTTTTACAGGAAATTGTGAACTCCACGTTCAAGAAACCTCAACGTAGAAAACTAACAGCCCCAAGAAACCTTTCGAAGCTGCCACAGTTTCCGTAAGCTATGGAAAGAGTGTATTCGCTGGGAAAATACAAGAGTGATTCTGAGCGACTCTTGGGAGCGATCAGGAATTCATCGAAGCGGATTGGAAATGCACAATGACCCACGGAGAGTATTGAGAGTACTCGTAGCGCTTCAAATTATGATGTCCGGTTGGGAACCGTACTTAAGTTACGTAACAGCTGAGGAGGAAGGGAGGGGTCGAGTGATTTTGTCACATTAGGGTGTAATTCATGCGAGTACGTAATTTTGGGAAATTTCTAAATGAAACAAGTAACTCGCAGTAATAGTATAAAAACTTAATATGAATTTAACTTTACGATCCAAAGAAACCTGGTGAGTGGAAAAAGTTAGCCAACAGCAATTTAGAAAAAAGGCAGGGAAGTTTATTCGTCAAGGAAAAGTCAGCGATTTAGAAAAAAAAATCTTACGAAAGTCAGAGAATTTCCATAACTTTAAACGACTTTCAAACAGAATAAATTTGAAATTTGTCCATTTTAATTGGAAATTGTTTTATTCCGTTTATAAAAGATAGTAGGTTAAAATTTGTTACTAGTTTCAGATTCTGCTTTTCACTTATTAGTAGTCAGGGCAAACGGAAAATTGATCAGGGAAAAATTAGGGAATTTTTTTAATGAAGTTTTGCGGTGACGCTGTTATACTATTCTTCTTAGTAATTTATTTGCCTTGAATTTATATTTGTATTTCTTTTTTTGAGTTGCTTCCTCCTGATCATTATCTTTTTAGTTATAAATTTAACTGTTTTAGTTGTTGGAAGTTTGTCTTCTCAATTTGAAAATTAATCTTTTTTTTTTAAGTAAAACTCGCATCTTTCTTGGTTGAGACTAAAACTGTTTAATTGAAAATTCAACAATTTTATTTCAAGTGCTCCTTTTTGGTCGAAAATTCAACTGTTTTTTTTAAAATGTAACTAATTTAGAAAAAAAAAATTTACTTGTTTAAAGTTCATATTTTGGTGTTGATGTTGAATGAAAATTCAATTATTTTTTTCAAAATTTGTCTTTGATTTATAAAGTAATATATTTTACTAGAGATTGCATCTTTCTTGAAACAGAATGTAATTATTTGGTTAAAAATTGAACAAATTTGTTAGTAATCCTTTTTGGTTGAAAATTGTACTGTGTTGAAAATGCGTATTTTTGGTTTGAAACTTCAAGTATCTTCGTAAAAAAATTATTTCTCGTTTAAAATTCATATTTTGGCGTTGCAAAGTCTACTGAAATCCTTTTTGAATGAAATTAAAATATTTGTTTTGGAAATTTGTCTTGTTGATTTAAAAATTCATGTGCGTTAGTACAAATTTCATCTGAGTTAGTACAAATTTCGTCTTTCTTAGATAAAAGTGCAACTGTTTGGTTCAAAATTACTCTTATTTGCTTGACAGTTTGACTATTTTGATGGAAAAATTTTTTTGAACGACTTTGTTAAGGAATCGTTTTTGTTGAAAATATATTTTGGTTAAGAGTTTGACTATTTTCTTGAAAAATGATTTTTTTTCAGTGGTAAATTCAACTGCGTGGGTATAATTATTTTGTAGCTAAAAATTCATATTTTCTGGTTGGAAATTCAACTTTTATACAGAAAATTCGTCTTTTGGCTTGACGGTTCAACAATGTAGGTGAACTTTCTCTTCTTTCTTTAGTAAAAGCTCTTTATTTATGGAAAATTCGTCTTTTTGGTTTTAAAATTCTTTTTTAAAAATGACATCTCATATTTTTTGGTTGAAATATGAACTATTACCCTTTCACATGTAGACTTAACTTTTTTAACTTGAAAGTTTCATTCTTTTGTTGAAAACTCAAGTATTTCGTTCAAATGTCATGTTTTATAGTAGAAAAGTAATTTTTTGATTTAAAATAAGTGAATGTGAAAGTTTTAAATTTTTATTTGAAGTATTGTCTTCTTCCATTTATAGAAGGTCCTATGTTAAAAATATTACAAGATCAAAATGCTGGTATTTGAATATTAATGGTCAGGGAAAATAAAAAAATTAGCGAAGGAAAAATCATAGAATTTTGTTTATAAAGTGTTCGCTCTGCAAAGCGTGCATTGTTTCAAATACAAATTTTTTTATTAGTTTCAAGTTCCATATCTTATTATTTCTGGAAACCCTAAATTACGTACAGTAATGGTGAGGGGAGGGTGTACAAATCTTTTGTTGCAACGTTAAAGGGAGAATAAGGGACTTTGAAGGGGGCATATCATCCGTTACGTATTTTAAGTACGGTCCCCAGGAAACAAAAATCCATTCACTTACTTTGAATGGGTTTGGAAGCCGTCGAAAATCGTATCTGTCACTGGAATTCCAGATTGCCACCGATTGGTTTCTAACATAATTTTACTCATTATTTTTTGTCAGACTTATAAGCCAAAAACGCCTTTACATCTTCTAGAACTAAAATAGCGAAAGGAATCTAGTAGCCTTTCATATGATTTGTCTTAATCTCTCGATAATTTATAAAATTTAAAAATCATGTGATGTATGGCAGCCAAACCTGAGAAAAGTCGGGCTCATTCAAAAAGAGGTAAACCGATCCAATATGACACTGCTTACAATGGACATTGTACTACATTGCACATTCGAAACTACTCGGCCAACTGACCGTTTCATATGGTCGCAAACCAATTCAGTTTTAAAAATGTGAATCTGCAAATGACAGGTACTCAATTTTAACGGGTTCTTCTTTCCTGGGTCGCTTACAGTATACTCAGTATATTTTGTTAAAAAATTAAGAATTTTGTTACAAAATCATCATTTTTGGTTGAAAATCCGACTGTTTGTTCAAACTTGCTCAGTGCGGGTTTTTTTTTGTTATCTCACGCTTCGCTCTCGATTTTGTCGAAAATGCTAATTTTACATTATGTGCAACTCTATTATATCAAATATATATTATATTTATTTCTGTACCTCCGTCTGTGGCTGCTTATTCCGAAACTGCAAAATAAAGTACAAACTTTATCTTTGCTGATTACTTTACTATTTGTACTTTATTTCGTATTCATTTTTATTCTTAGCTACTGTAAAAAGTGTATGTATCAACATGTCGTCGCCTCAAAGTTATAGTAATATAGTTATTGTGGAAAATTTGTTTTGCACGTGGCGTAATATAAGACTCAAAAAATTCATTCTTTCTCAGAATTATTGTACGCCATGTCCACGAAGTGTTTATAAATGGACGTTTTATAATGAAATTCTTAAGTACTAGAATGATAGTATACGACTTACGTTATTCTGTTGTATTACACACCTGTAATTAAATAAGTTATTCGCAAATTATTTAGTTTTGAGTAATATTCCAATGGTTACTTTTAAGGTTAAATATATATTTTCGAAAATTGTTATTTCTCAAATTGAACTTAGGTTAACCATATGAAATATGCAACACGAATTTGGCATTTTGTCACTTATAACAACGCTAAAAAGGACATGACGTGATATAACCATAAGTTTTAATGAACGTCACTATTTTTATCAGTAATTGTAACAGCTGAGGAAATAAAGAATAGTGCACATCTTATGGAAAAAAAGACAATTTTGTTAGTAAGCATTTTATTGCCTCTTGCTGTGTCGTGTTTCCTAGCATAAAATGGTTTCAAAAACATGTGTACATATAATGTTGGCAAACATTTTGCTGAATAAACTTTTCTTAAATAAACTTTTCTTTATTAATTTCTCTTCGACCCTTGTGTCGTCCTTCCAAAAATGTAATTTGTTTTTATTTTTCATGTTATTTCTTACGATTGAAACAAAAACTTCACCCTAGAAAAAAATAATTCATAACTAATTTGTAGCTCTTTTTAGGCTGAACAAATTTTGTTTTACATTTTTTTTTGTAGCTTGTGCCGTTCTTCGAATAATTCAAATTTTTATTTTTATCTTTTACAATTGAAACAGAAACTACACATCCTATAAAAAAAATGATTTTTACAAAACTTATACATCTTTTTTTGTTGGAAAACTTGTTTCCATTCTTCTGGATCTTCTGTCGTTTTTCCGAAAATTCAAGTTTCTTATTTTTTACGATTAAAACGAAAACTACACATATCAAAGAATCGATAATAACAAATTTATAGATTTTTTTTCCTTAACAATTTTTGTTAATTTTTTATTATTTTTTTTGTGGTTAAAACCAGAACCATTGGTCAGAAAATTGGAATTTTCGATTTTTCAAAAAAATTCAAACAGTTCCTATAATAATCTTGCAGGGCTTCCGAAAAGGTCAAAAAGCTTCTCTTGACTTTTTTATATCGTACGTTGTTTGGCTTTTATTATCTCGTATGTTACCGCAGTCGATAAAGTTTCATGCTGTCAAATGTAAAAAATTAAAATTCAATAACTGCGACGAAATTTTTACAATCTACCTGTTAAATTCAAACATCGCCATCTTGTTTTACATTAATTTAATTATTGACTATATTTATTTACATCTATTTGACACATTTGCATTTTCCAATTCTTAATTCCAATTTTGAACTTCGCGCGTAAAATGCTATTAGCGATGTACTTGAAGCCGCCTTTTGCTGACGTCACTGACAGCAATTTTGTTTTTTTATTTTTTAACGCTGAAAAATAAACTTGTTGCAATTACGACATGTCCATTTAACGTAGAATTTAACGTATTATCATAATTGCAAAAGTTTACTTATTTATTTTGTTTCTTTTATTAGTTGTAATGCCATGTTACTTTAGCATTACTTTACCATTACTCTACCGTTACGCTGCAGCGTAACATTTGCGTTCGGCCGGTCCGCCAGGAACGGCGCTAATGTCGATCTTGAGTCGCTTGAAGGTGTGCTCTTTAGAAGTTTAATCACGAATTTTCCAACTTTAAATTTTCTTCATTTTATTAGTAATTTCTTACTGATATTTTTCAGATCACTTCCGGGAACTTCCCGATGTCTTACAGTGCTTATGGGAATTAAGTGACCATTCTAAATTCGAAACCAACCAGGAAAATTGGCCACCTCAATCTGCAGTCACTCGTCATGATTTTGTAGAAATAACGCTTAGCACAGAGCTCTTAATTGCGCTCATGGCTACAACTGAAATTGACATTAATGCTAACTATATTCAGCGAGGCAAGAAAAAATTTGTAAACCGCTTTTATAAGGAATGTAAAGTCGAAGTTTTGCAAATGAAGAGCGTGAAATTCCGTGACGATAAACTCATTTCCTTGTTTGATTTTCTAACCAGTGACTTAATGAAGGTATCGAATTTTACAGTAATTGAGAAAATAATAGAGAATCTCGAGTCCAGCGACCTTGTACGTGAATATCCACATTATGCCTTTTTGTTAGAAAAACGCATAGGAAGGGTCAAAACCGTTTTATATTTCAAGGATGCGATTGCTGATTTTCTTGAAAAGTACGCAATGTTAAAGTTGCCGATTGATGCTGTTGACTACATTTTCAGTTATCTCCGCGTTGGTCATATTCGAAATTTTGCAAGAGCATTGTCGTTGACTAAAAAAGAAAGTCAGACTGGGACTTTGCCTTTACCTGGTTACTTGAGTGCTCAATTTAAAAAACTTGATGATTATTGATTCGAAATTTACGAAAAGATTAAGACAATACATTGTTTTGAAATTGTCTCTTTAGCCTTTATTTTTATCGAATACTGCATGTTATACCATAACACATATACCTATATACCTATCTACCTTATACCATATAACGACCTACTTTACACCTATATACCTATCCCACTACTTTCCAACCGAGCAAGTCACGCCTACCCCGAAAGGGAAATGGCTTAATGGTATAATAATAATAATAATAAGAATAATAATAATAACCCAAGTGCCAAGGTATTCCAGTAATGAACAAATATATGTAATTCTTGAAGTGATGAAAACGTTTTTTTTTTCATGTATGAAGATATAAGTATGTATATCTAGACTAAATTTGACCTGTGTTAGTTTGACTATTGTTTGATCCATATAATAAACTGATCAGGATAATTCCTGATAAGTCAGAATTGATTCCATTCATTTTTCTAACTTTCCGTCCAATCCATCTACAGAGAAATCTTACAAAAGAACTAAAAAAGTCAACTTTGTATATTTTTTTTAGAGTTTTCATTGTCCGTTTGCAAAATGTATGAGAACTATAAAATAATGTTAAATAGTATATTTTAGAGATGTGAACGAAAATCGAAAGTTTGTTTTGAGTCAGCTAATACCTCAGATTTTCGAATACTGAAAACTGTTATATAAAAAATCTGATAGCAACCCCAACAGCGACAATATTGCACTAATATTGTATCATTTTTTAAATCTTGCCGCCAAAAGTGTGTTTTAAATTTAGTTTATCGCTCCACTTTTTTCTTCTTTCAACATTTCAATATTATTTCGCAACGTGCAACATTGTTGCATTGACTACGTAAGAATATCTCATTTTCAGAAACAAAAATATGACACCTTGATAATCCTACAAAATTCTTCAAAATCTCATTATATTCCTTAGCATTTTCTAAAATATGCTATATTCTTTAAAATCCTTGACAAATTTTTAAACACGTCAAATCTTGTAAAATCTCTACTACATGATTTAGGGAACAAATTTTCTTGTAGGAAAATTTTTTTAAATAATAAACTTCACTGGGCAGCTGATGAAATTTGAAAAAAAAAACTAATAAGTTCTTTATTTTCCAACTAGAGCAATTTTGCATCAATCCAGTATGGCTGACTATATCTAGAACTTTAAATATGCAAACGGCCTAAAGTAGGATGACCAGATGCCCGAGTGGAAAAAGGAGGACATAAACTTGCCCCCCCCCCCCCCAATACTAATACCAAAATTAAATTTTTTTTTGATTAACAATGTTTTTAAATGTTTATTTACATATTTTCCAGATTCCCCAATATGATTTAACTATTTGGTTAAAAATTCGTAATTTTTGGTAGAAAATTTATCTTCTTGCGGGAACATTCGATTTTTGTTGAAAAATTATACTATTTATTCAAAAATTTAACTATTTTTGAATTTTTTTGTGAAAAATTAATTTTTTCATCTAAAAATGCTATCATTTCATTTTTTGTCGAAAATTTTTTCTTTTGACTTAGGAATTAACTATTTTGTTGAAAATTCGTCTTTCTTATTTAAACTCAACTGGTTGAAAATTCGTTTTTCTTTAGTTGAAAATTCGTTTTTCTTTAGTTGAAAATTAGTTTTTCTTTAGTTGAAAATTAGTTTCAGAACTTAAAATTTAACAAGGAATCTGTATTATCATCAGAGAAACCCTCGAGAATAACAGAAATTTTTAACGTCTTTTCAGACTAGATGGACATACACTGAGCGAAGAATTTCCCAGTGGTTCGGGTTTATACCCCAATAGTTGGGGTGTTTTCTCTTTTTTTCTGTTTCACACGAAGGATTGGTGCGCTCGCACCAACGAGTCGTGCGAGCTCCCCAACCATTGGGGTGCTCACCCGAAGCAGCAGCGGCTGAACTGGTCGGGTGCGCGCCCTAATGGTTGGGGAGCTTGCACCTATGATTCGGGAGATTCGAGTCGTCCACCGCGTTGGATGTTGCGCGTTCGACGTTTGCGCATGTTCGCTAATAGACGCAGCTGATAAACATCAGGCTCTTCCCGAATATCACTGTTTCTAGTTTATGTCAATTTTATTATTCATGTGCGAGATGTCAGTGGAATACAGTGTAAACTAGTTGTCTGGTTTTTCTTTGGATAATCATTAACGAAGGTTCATTAACGAAGAATTATTTCTGCATATATACAGAAATAATTCTGGAGAAAAAATAAGGTTATATATTTCTCTTACCTTCGTTAATGATTATCCAAAGAAAAACCAGATAACTAGTTTACACTGTATTCCACTGACATCTCGCATATGAATAATAAAATTGACATAAACTAGAAACGGTGACATTCGGGAAGAGCCTGATATCAGCTGCAGCCATTAACGAACATGCGCAAACGTCGAACGCGCAACATCCAACGCGGTGGACGACTCGAATCTCCCGAATCATAGGTGGAAGCTCCCCAACCATTGGGGCGCGCACCCCACCAGTTCGGCCGCTGCTGCTTCGGGTGAGCACCCCAATGGTTGGGGAGCTCGCACGACTCGTTGGTGCGAGCGCACCAATCCTTCGTGTGAAACAGAAAAAAAGAGAAAACACCCCAACTATTGGGGTGTAAACCCGAACCACTGGGGAATTCTTCGCTCAGTGTATGAATTAAAAATTATTCTAATTAATTTTTGTGCTGAAAAAATATCTTGTTTTCTGAAAATATCTTCTTATTTGAAAGACAAATAATGGAATTAGTCAATTTTTATCGAAATTAAAATGATTTTTAGTTTGGAAAAACGTAGCGCCTAGTAGGTCGTATGGAATTTTTTGGTTTCGTGCCTGTGTTCGTCTAAAAGAATCTCTCTTCTTGTCTATTTTTCTCTGATTATCAATAATACAGCAATATCGACAACTATCGATAGTAATCGTTTTTTAACTCAGCCATACAAATTAACAGTCAAAATGGTCAAAATTGAAGAAATTAGTGGTCCATCTCTCCTCCAAAGAACTGGTCAATCTCTCCTCCAATCGTCAAAAAAAGTAATGTAATTGATGAAAAAAACTGTACATGAAGCTATGTAGGTTTACATGAACTAACATTACTAACACAAGCCGATGCTTCGATGCACGCCAGTGATTCTCAAATTCTCAAAGATTCTCAATTGTTTAAACAATTAATTTTCTCCGCTCTAATTAATTACTTAACTTATCTTAATTGAAAATTTGACTGGATGTGATTTTTTTGGTGCAATTTTGTAGCATTTCTCTAAGAGAATATTATTAAAATTATTATTAAATTGTTTGAACAATCACTCTTGTTAACATTGATGAACTGTCACATCCCTCTGATTAAAAATTGGACACCAAATGGATAATTTGTGAAAAAACCGCGTCTTTCTATCTCCATTCCATGAGAAAATTGCTAAAAACAATAATAAATTCTTTAAAAAATTCATGAAAACATATAATTTTCAATATAAAGTGATATTTCATGTATTAGAAACAATTCGCATTTGGAAAAACCGCAAAAAAATCATAATTAGCGCCAAAAGCTCTCAAAATCCATTTTGTCACTTATGGGGTTTCTTTGGGACCCTATCTATAAAACAGACTTTTGGTGTTGGTATTTAAAAAGTGATATTTTATTTGTATTCTATAGCTAATTGTGAAGAGAAATGTTGAGTTTCAACTCGATTGAGATAATATTAAGGATTCTGAATAAGATTTACAAAAACGTCTTCTTTTCTTATGGGGAATACATGTTAAATTTCATGGGGCTCGTGGCACCCCTAAATATCATTTTTTTTTTTTAACAAAAAAAATGGATTTATTTCTATGTGCGTTCGAACACATTGGGGGGGGGGGGGTCCATAAAAATTCGAACAAAAAATTTTTTGACCACCCTACTGTATATTCATGACCGTTTCATAAATTGAACTGTGGTTTGATGAATTAATATAGGTCAACTAGGACTATAATTCAGCCAAGTTTTAACTTCGCGGGCACGTTCTCATCGCGTGCTTCGCGCGCGGCTCGCTTCACTCGCAAGTTTGAACGCGCCTAGGGCGCGCGACTGTTGAATCTCGCGCTTCGCGCTCGATTATGTATTCACCTCGCGCTACGCGCTCGGAAGTATTTACATCGTGTTTCACGCTCGGTTCCTCTAGATTTTTGAACTTCGTGTTCGACTTCGATGAAAAGAAAAAGTTTATTTGCAAATATTATAAAATTATCAAAACCTCTACATGTGAAGTGATTGTCAAATTTGTTTTTATTTTTGAATGAAAATGAACTTTATTTACTTAAGGTTCTATCGACCTCAAGGAACACATTCTCATCCAGGCACTAGCGCTTCGCGCTCGATATTTGATTTGAAAATTATTTGAACCTTGCGTTCCACGCTCGGTTCTGTGCACCGTATGATAGAAACAAAAAAGTTTGAGTGCACTTACGGCGCGCCATTTGGTCGTCGCGCTTCGCGCTTCGAAATACACTGATCACGCACTTTGTGCCTTGTGTTATATGTTCTCCATATACAAATGACTAAATTTGTATTTGATTTCAAGAATGAAGAATAATGACATAATTTAGGCGACAAATTTTATTAGTTAAAATGTTATTTTAGCTTGTCCGTTTTTCAAAAAAGTTAATTTTTTTCATTTTGAATATATTCTTACAACAAAACTTGATTACAAGTTTCTGAATCTTTTTTGAATGCACAATTTTTGTTGATTCATCTGTTCTCGTACCTTGCATTGTTATTTTCGTAGCTTGTGTTATTCGTCTAAAAATTAAAATGTTCTGTTTCCAATGCTGTTTTTCACGAATAAAGCAAAAACTACGCGTCATATAACAAAGTGAACAATAACAAATTTGTAGACCTTTTTTAGATGCATTTGAATTTTTGATTTTTCGAAAAATTCAAAAAGTTGTTATGAAAATATTGTAGGGTGTTTAAAAAGCAACGTTTTTCTCCTCATGACTTTTTTTCATATCGTGCGTTTTTCGGGTTAAAATGTTCATTTCCTTTTGTTTTTTGGTGGTTCATAAAAAACAATTTCATCAGAAAATTCTTTCTAAAATCTACGAACAATTTTAACGTTGAAAGTTTCCAATAGAAACTGGTACAAATTTTATTGGATTAAATTTTTTTCTGATAAAACTTTGTTAAATTTTATGAGATTCTATAATTTTTTATAAGATGGTTTCAACAGGGATGACTTTCAACAATAGATATAATTATATAATAATTATATAAAACTCTCAATAGGTCATAATACGAAGAAATGTTTTTCGGTTACAAAAACTGAGTACAACAGACACATTAAAACAGATTAGACTATCCGTACAATATTTTGGTATTCATGAAATATTGTAAGAAGATAGCGACGAATGCAGAATAAACTAAATCTCACATTGGCCCATAAATATCTTTAATTATTAATTGCAAATGAAAATGTCATCTGACAGTAAACCCGATTGCCATGATTACTATGATGAATATGAAGATTATTATTACGAATACGAAGAGATTGCAAGAAGTTTCACCCTGAATAGAGGCAGTAACACAGTTAAATGGATCAAATCCCGCAATTCACAAGACTACGGTAATAGAACTCCATTGTTTAAAGCCACAATGTCCAATATTGCAGAAATGTTCAAATTTTGACTGAGAAACGGAGCCGACATTAGTATCACGAATAAAAACGGTCTCAATTGTCTACAAACAACTCTAATTTGCAGTCCAATTGAAACGGTTGAGCTTGTTATCCAAAAATTACATGTAGACTATGAAACTCAAGGCGAATTCAAAGTAACCGATGATATCCAGAAATGCCAGAAAATTGTCAAGTTCTTATGGAATAAAAAAATTGATCGTATGTTTCCCAATTCAAATTTTTCACTTCTGCTCCTTTTCGCGCTGAGTTTCGGAGATGAAGAAACCTTCAAACTGGTTTTCCAAACAGACAATAAGTATCTTGATATTGATGCTTTGGGTCCAAGTCAGAATCCTTTGCTTCATCACTCTATTCGTCTTCAAAAACTCTCACATGTGAATCTTCTTCTTGCTCATGGTGCAAATATTCATGTGAATGGTTATAATAAGCAAACTTCTCTTCACCGCGCAGTTGCAGCAAACAATTCACAACTTGTGCATTATCTTTTACAACATGGCGTTGATGTTATGTAATGCCAAAACTAATGATTATAACTTCACAGCCCTTCATTATGCTGTTGCTGTGGGTAACAAAGCAATCGCTGAGAGTCTTTTGAATGCAGGAGCTGATCTACAAGCTTATTTTTTTAACAAAGAGCTTTTCGTGAGGAAAAAGTCATCCGTGCTCAACATTGGTTCTGGCCGCACTAAACTCAACACACTATCCTCTGGAATTATACAAAGGATGGGTTGTGATCCAAAGGTTCTGATTGATATAGAGATGATACAGTTTTTGCTTGAAAGAGGCGCTAAGACTGAAGTAGAAGATTATAACAGTGAGGGTTGTGAATTGACTCCTCTTCAACGAGCATGTCAGGCAGGTCGAATGGATGTATTTCAACTCCTTGCAAAGTATCAAGCCAATTTCCGTAGAGCAAATGACGAAGGTTGTACTATGCTTTACCATGCTGCTATTGGTGGAAATGTTGAGATAATTAGTCTTTTGCTACGCATGAAACTTAACATTAATGCCAAAAACAAAAGGGGTCAGCCACCCCTGTTTTATGCTGCTAATAAAAATACTAAAATAAACGCGGTTCCATTGATAGAATATTTAGTAGACCACGGCGCTAGTGTCGATTTTAAATCGCTTCAAGGTGTGCTCTTTAGAAATTTAATTATGAATTTTCCAACTTCAAATTTGCTTCATTTTATTAGTAATGTTTCACTGATATTTTTCAGGTTATTTTCCGAAACATCCCGATGTCTTCCAGTGCTTATTGGAATTGAGTGACAATTTCAAATTTGAAAACAACCAAGAAAATTGGCCACTTCAATCTGCAGTCATTCGTAATTATACGAGAGAAATAACGCTTAGTACAGAGCTGCTAATTGCGCTCATGGCTACAACTGAAATTGACATTAATGCTAACTATATTCAGCGAGGCAAGAGAAAATTTGTAGACAGATTTTATCAGGAATGTAATCTCGAAGTTTTGCGAATGAAGAGCGTGAAATTCCGTGAAGATAAAATCATTTCTTTGTATAATTTTCTAACCAATGACTTAATGAAGGTAACGAATTTTACAGTAATTGAAAAAATAATAGAGAATCTCGAGTCCAGCGACCTTGTACGCGAATATCCACATTATGCCTTTTTGTTAGAAAAACGCATAGGTAGGGTCAAAACCATTTTATATTTTAAAGATGCGATTGCTGATTTTCTGGAAAAGTACGCAATGCTGAAGTTGCCGATTGATGTTGTTGACTATATTTTCAGTTATCTCCGCGTTGGTGACATAAACAATTTTGCGAGAGCATTGTCGTTGGCTAAAAAAGAAAGTAAGATTGGAGCTTTGCCTTTACCTGGCTATTTGAGTGCTCAATGTAAAAAACGTTGGTGATTGTTGATTTGAAATTGATGGGGAGATTAAGACAATACCTTGATTTGATATTGACTCTTCAGCCTATCTTCGTATTTTTATAGCATTTTTTATGTTTATCGAATATTGCATGTTAACCCAAGTACCGGGGTATTCTAGTAATGAACAAATATTTGTTTCTCGGCGTGATGAAAATGTATTTTTTTCAAATATGAAGGTATAAATATATCTAAACAGTTCTGATTTATGTTAGTTTGTCTATGATTCAATCATTATGATAAACTGATCAGGCTAATTCCTTATACGTGGTAGCAAAATTTTACTGCAATATAATAATTTATTCTCTCTAAGCTCGTTTGATAGAAGACAATGTGAGTCACTTTAAAATTTGTCGACGGATGAGGTTCGAAATCACTAAATTAAACTTTACTCGAATTTGGCAGTACAACACTTCGGCTTTTTACTCGTCTAAGATATTCGAAGAAATCCCAAATAAATTTATTACATAGAGATGCTCACAAGTATTCACGGTAATCGCTCCCCAGCTGAAAATTCCTGTACAGGAACCTCGGAGGATCTTGCACATGTTCCTGTACACGAAACTGCACACGATCCTGTACAGGTAATCTTGACGGTTCCTGTGCAGGAATTTGGTGAACGAAACTGTACATGAACCTGCATGGGAATTAATCCGCCAGGGTTCGCTGGTGTCTTGGCTCTCTCGATAGTGAGTTGGTTCTTCAAGGGAATAAAAGGAAGGCAAGTTTATAGCTGTAAGCGTCATCAGTTTTCGCAATGGCTTTCTGTAAAGGACCCTATACGTGTTTCTGTACAGGATCCTTCCAAAGGCTCCTTTGACGGCTTTCTGTGAAGGATCCTATGCATGTTCCTGTACAGACACCTGTACAGGATCATTCAAAGGTTCTTTTGTCGGTGCAGGTACCTTTGCAGGTTCGTGTACAGGAACATGTATAGGATCCTTCGAGGTTCCTGTACAGGAATTTTCAGCTGGGTCCCGAAATAGGGAGATGGTATCTTACTTTTCCTGGGTAATTTCGATAGATACTAATTGTTATTCTGGCGAACGCAGCGAGAATGGAGATGTCGTCGTAGACGTTCAGGCTGTCATCAGCGATAATGATTACCAGACAATGGATAATGCTGCTCTAGCGGTATACGATCAGGAAAATGCCGTCGACTCTTAAGATCAGATATGCCTAACGGCCAGGAGATCTTCGATCAGGATTCAAAAAGAGGGAACCTGCGCAAAATCAGAATCACGGTTCTCCTTAATATTGCACTTCACCTTTTATAATTATCCACGTAAATTTGCACAGTGTTTTACCTCTTTGTCCCCTCTTATCGTAGCGCACTTCAATCGATTCAAAATTAAACCCTCACGACAAACGGGCAAGACAGATAATGACGTTACAATTTCATAATCGCAGGACGAATAGTCCGTGCCGTATCAAAAATTGTTTGCATTGCGCCTTTCTTGGCGCTGCTGTGCATTAATGCACTGAGTTTAGGGACCTTCAGGGTGTCACGAAAGTCCCAGGGCGGCTAAATATTTCCTCAGGTAAGATATTTTCAGGGAGGTCAAGCTCATCCTTGAAGTAACTTTCAAGTAGGCATTCAATGGTGACCTTTATTTTCATCTAGACCATGACCTTCAAGGTCCAATTAATTTTTTTAAATGGGAACCCACATTTTCGACCTCAGGAACTGAGACAGCGGAAAATTTTACGTCCATATATGACCTTGAACAATCGGAAATTTGGCCTGGGAAAGTCATGGCAAGGTCAAACAACGTACAGCAGGATGACTCGACTGCCATGCATTTTTGAAGAATTGCCGATTGCAAGCGATCTGCCGGCCCCCGGTCCGATCGATCGGACCGACTTGCCGGCAGATATGCACCTTAATGTGCACACCATTGATGTCTATATGCCCGCCCGACAGGCGGGAGCGACGCTGTCCGGCGAACTGCATGCCCGACGGTCCGGTAAAATGCAGGCTGAGTGTGCGAGTAGATTAAAATTAAAAAAATCTTTTCTTATGTGAATAAAATAAAAATTTCCAAATATCACGAAAGGTAATGACGAGATTCTGCGTATAACAAGTCCAAGTTGAAAGAAAAATGTCAATATTATAAAAATATCTTTTTATAATATTGACATTTTTCTTTCAGCTTGAACTTTATATTATTATACGCAGAATTTCATTACCTTTCGTGCTATTTGCTAATTTTGTTGATTTGAAGGACACTGACAGCAAAAAAAAGCTAACAAATTTTTTGTTCCACACACAGCCAAAACAATACCAAAAACCGCAAACAATGAAAGGTATAACTCCGTTATACAAGTGGATTACTCCGTTTTCCAAGTGGATTACTCCATTTATAAGTGGATCACTTATTCTTCTATTTTATCTGGAACGAATAACAATTATTGTTTGCAAATCGCACACATCCGAGCGAAAATTCACGGGTGTGAACGCCACACGAGATGGAACACGACAAGAACAGCTGATACAAAACGCGCATGCGCGTTTTTGATCCCAAACTACTCGCACTATCAGCCTGCAGCGGTCGTGTAAATCACAGGCCCGTCGTTCCTCGCCGCTTGCAAGCCCGACGGGCATCTAATGTGCCGGACCGTTGCCTGCCGTTGTTCGCCTTTCGGTCGCATTCCGACTCTGCCGGCCTGTCGCGTGCATTTAGCAGGCACGCTGGTCTCCAGCCCGTCGGTCCGATCGCGTGCCGGCACGTATTGTTATCTGGGAGTATTTTCGACCCTCGATCGATTGGTGATCTTGACATTAACCAGGACATTCACCAGGACATTTTCTTCGAAAATGTATGCCAGTCGATTCATCCTGCTGTACGTCGTTTGACCTTGCAATGACCTTCTCGGGTGAAATTTTCAATTGGACGTAAAATTTTCCGCTCTATCAATTCCCGGGGTCAAAAATAGGGGTTCCCATTTTTAAGAAATAATTTGACCTTGAAATTACCGTTAAGGTCATGGTCAAGATCAATATAAAGGCCGCCATTGAATTCTTCGTTGAAAGTTACTTCAAGAATGACCTTGAATTCCTTAAAAATATCTTACCTGAGGAAATATTCAGCTGTCCCTGGACATTTGTGACACCCTGTATATGCGGTCCTGAGTGTTGATATGGAAAAAATTATCCTATTTTGTGCTGACTACTCTCTAGCCCGGCACAGAATAGAGAGATGAGTTTTATAAATTCCACTGTTGACAAAGCCTGGTTTCACAGAAAAAAAACTAAAGTGAATTTTTGTTCCGCGTAATTTTCAAGTAGATGAAGTTGAATTTCTCCGTATCGAAACAAAACAAGATTCAATAGAGTTGACATCCCTACTGAAAAACCCGACGTAGGATCCTACGTCGGATCCTGATAGTTTCCGACGTCGGAAACGACGTAGGAAACGTCGTCGAGTATTGGGATCGTTTCCGACGTAGGAAACTATTAGGATCCTAATAGGATCCTAATAGGATCCAACGAGATTAAAAAAAAAATTTTATGGAATAATAACTATTACATATTTAATTCCTAATTTATAGAATAACAATAAACAAAACTATAATATAATATACACTATATCAGTATATATATATATATATATATATATATATACTATACTATATATATTATACAACATTTTTTTCAAAAATAAAATGTTTATGGAATAATAACTGTAACATACTTAATTCTCGATTTATAGAAAATCAATAAATAAAACTATAATATAATATACACTATATATATTTTTTATTTATATGTTGTATAATATATATAGTATAGTATATACTATATACATAGTATATATAGTTAAAAATTTGTCATAAGGACAACCGCAGAATTTCGCCGGGAGCGGGTGCTAATCTGAAAAAAATTGCACCCGCTCCCAGTGAAATCGCGGTAAAATTTCAGCTGTAACCACGTCTCACGACCGTGAGATGGGTGGTTACAGTCTGCGCGAATTCAATACGATGATCCGGCGAAAGTCTCGTGCACCCTGAGGACACGGAGCGACCCAAGGACGACCGCCTTCTGCATTCTCCCTGCAAGTGCCTCAGCATTTTGTTGACACGCAGGGATGCTTTTCAGGCTATTAACAAGTGAAATCTTGGCACCTTCAAGAGCGCCAATGATCAGGACGATTAGCTTAACAGAATATTCCGGGTATAACCGTCGCAACTCCCTCATAAGGTCTTTATACCTTTCTTTCTTTTCTTTCTCCTTCGCTGTGACGTTTTTGTCCGCTGGTGCCGAAAATTCGATAACGAACATGGTTCGTTTCTCGAAGTCAAGAAGAACCATGTCAGGCCTCGAGTGCACAACAGAAACAATTGTCGAGAATATGAAGTTCCAATATATGCGGCACTTCTCATTTTCGACAATTGACTCTATTTCTCTAGGGGCGTTCAGCGGAGAGGTATTTGGGCTAATGTCGTAAGAGTGACAGAGATGGTAATAAAGCACTCTCAGTGCCGCATTGTGCCTTTGGATGTAGGTTGTTCCCGCATGAGCTGGACAACTAGATAGTATGTGTCCTAGATGCTCGGGGTGTTCATGACACGCTCTGCAGCTATCATCGGGAATATCTTGGCTCAAAATGTGGCGACGGTATGCTTGAGTGGAAATGACACCATCTTGACATGCCAAAATGAAGCCCTCTGTGCCCGACTTCAATCCGGGTGATCTAAGGAAAGCAAACGTCAGCTCATACGACATCGACTGATCTTCCACATTTCTGTAGAAGATGCCGTGCATCTTCTTGTCGAGGAGCTCTTTGCGGAAGTTTTTCTCCTGTGCTTTCTTAATCCGGGCCTTTAGGAGTGAGTATTTAAGATGGATAAGATTTGATGCATTTCGCTCACCCCTGATATTGAAGTCAAGGCCGAGTGTTTCAGCAGCCTCTTCTGCTGCTTTGTAAAGAAACGCCCCTTTGCCTATTTCTTCGTGTTTTCTGACCATTTTAAGAAGAGGATCTTGTCCATTTGCGACAATATGTGCTGTACCCAGAATAATCCTGTTGTGAAGACATTCAAGATTCAGTATTCCACGACCACCTAGACGGCGTGAGATGTAAAGTCGTGGAACAGAAGACTTAAGGTGCATGCTTTTGTTCATGTGCATAACCTTTCGGGACCCGATGTCGAGGGATCTGAGCTCGTCCTTCGTCCATGGAACTACTCCAAATGAATAGAGTACTACTGGGACGGCAAGCATGTTCGTTGCAGATACCTTGTTCCTCGCCGACAGTTCGGAAGACCATATCTGTCGGAGGAGACGTTTGTATCTGCATCGGAGAGTATCCTTTATAGATGTTACGTCCTGAATGCGGCTTTGTGGCACGCCCAGGTATGTATAGGTCTCTCCAGCGCAAAGGTGTCGTGTAGCGCTTCTGTCAACGAGTTCAGGATCTGCGAGGATGCCGTTAAGTTTTCCTTTCTTCAAATTAACCTTGGCGCATTTCTCTAACCCGAACTCCATTCCAATCTCTTGAGTGTACTCTGTGACAATTTTTAGAGCTAGATGTAGTTTCTCTTGATTTCTAGCATAGAGCTTAAGATCATCCATGTAAAATACATGAGTTACCTTATGCTTTCGATTTCCAGGTTTGCCACAGAGGTACTCTTCGGAATGGCAAAGTGCGAGAGATAGTGGCAATAATGTAAGGCAAAAGAGGAGAGGGCTCATGGTGTCGCCCTGAAATACACCTCTCTGAAAGGTGATACTGTTAGTGATCACACGATATTTTCCAGATAAGATGGTAAATCTGGTTTTCCAAAGCGGCATTAGTCTCTCTATGCATCTCGCGATGTGTGGATGAACCTTCAAGCTTTCCAACAGACAGATGATAAGTCTATGGGAGGTTGAATCAAAAGCTTTTCGGTAATCTATCCAGGCCATCGATAGAGATCGTTGATAGGATGCTTCATCTTTACAGACACATCTATCGATGAGCAGGTTCTCCCGACATCCTGCTACGCCTTTCTTCGAGCCACGTTGTTCATACATCTCTTGCCACACAGGTTCAATTGTCCGAAGAATCCTATCATTTAGGATGGCTGTGAAGATCTTATACAGTGTGTTCAGACAAGTTATTGGCCTGTAATTCTTAGGGTCAGCTAAGTTGCCCGTCTTAGGCAGGAGCACTGTGCGCCCTTCCACCAACCACTCCGGAATAGGCTCTTCCAACTTTAGATATGAGGTGAAAATTCGGGCCAGATGCTGGTGGGTTGAAGGAAACTTCTTCCACCAGAAGGTCTTGATACCATCTGGTCCCGGAGCGGGAAAGTTCTTCATGCCTTTTAATACGTTTTTCACCTCCTCGGTAGTGATAGGTGGGCATTCTTCCTCAGGTATTATGAGGGCATTGCACAGCTCCTTGAAGATATTTATGTTCTTTGAGTCTTCTTGAAGTGGATGCTGGACCTCGTAGACTTCTCTCCAAAATGCTTCGACCTCCTCTGGTTTGGGCGGATGGTCGACAGTAATTGGAGGGTCTTGGAAGAGTTTAGATGGATCAGATGAAAATTGTTGATTTTCTCTGACCCACCTCTCTCTCCGCTCTAGACTTCTCCTAGCGTTAGATAGTATTCGTATTCTGTCAACAATATGCTGTCTGATGGTCATTAGCTTTGATTTGTTGATTGTGTGATGACGGATCCGCAGTTCGCGCGCGAACCGTCGAACCTTGGCAGTGAAATTCCTGCCAGATGTTATGTAGTCAATCACACACTGAATGCGGGACGCGTACTGTCTAGCCCAGCCTATCTTTGTGCTGAGTTGATGCATTCTTCTTTTGGTCTTATGATCAACCGTTGGTTTTGTTTTACGGCTTGCATCTGCCAAAGTTCTCGCTGCATTGTACACACCACAACTGATAGTCCAGAGGTCGGATTCTTCGGAAAAATCTCCACGAAGTTCATCATCCAATTCAGTCAGA
>CAKNXH010044793.1:0-20444 GCA_932178445.1 Andricus quercusramuli
TTAGCATAATTCAGAGTTGATGAAACGATATAAAAGATTCCTTGGTTCGGAACGAATCGATTGAACTATAATAAAAATGCATTTTATCAAAGAGTAGGGAAGTTATGGTAATTTATATATTTTGAAAATCGCTTTTTTATAGTAAAACTTGTTTCATTAACATAATTCAAAGTTGATGCAAGAACAGAAAAGATGTGTTGATTCGAGACGAATCGATTGACCTATAGTCAATAGAATCACATTGGCAGTGATACAGAAATCAATTCTGTTCACTCGCCGTTAAAAATTTGCATAATTGAATGATTTAGATCGCATGGTTACATGTAGGGCAACGCTTACGCAGATTTGTCTTAAACTGCATTTTTTGCAAAGGCATAGCTACTCGCACGGACTGTGGTATGGCGAGCTAATTGAGTCAGACAGTCAGTAAAATCACATCTACACCAAATGAACCGTTTTACAAATGAGAACCTTAGCTTAAGTTATGTTATGTTATGAGTTAACTTTGGTTGAATCAGTCGGTAAAATCACATCCGCAGTGATGCATAAATCAATTTTGTTTACTCGTCATTAAAAATCTGAATAATCTAAGGAGTTAAATCTCTGGTTACATGGAGGGCAACGTCTTCGCAGATTTTTCTCAAACTGACTGCATTCTTTGCAGAGGCATAGGTGCCCGCACGAATTGAGGCATGACGAGCTACTTGAGTCAGACAGTCGGTAAATACATACCCATACGCAGTAATGAAGTTAATCAAAACGAAGAAAATAAAAGTATTATGAAAATAATGATGACAATGACGACCAAATGAACCATTTTACAAAGGAAAACCTTAGGTCAAGTTATGTTATGTTATCTGAAATAATTCTAAGAGGTTTCTTTTCTTTCTCCCAAAGATTTCGAAGATCTCAATTTTTTACAAGAGGTATAACCAATTTTAGGAGCATCAGTAATTTTTTCAAAGATTTCAAAAAAATGGAAATAGTTTAAACTTTAAAAGATTTCACCAAAATTCTTTAAGATTTCAAATAAATATTGGAGAAAAATCGCAAAAAGTGTTTAAACAAGATTTCTAGCGAATTTAAATGATTTAACGAGAACTAAAAAAGATTTCGAAGATCTGAAGCTATTCCAAAAGAATTTAAAAGGTTTGAAGAATTTTCACAAAGATTTAAGAAAAATATTTGAAACTAGCTGTGAATTCGATTTCGAGTGTTTCCACTTTGTTTGTATTTATAATTATATGGTGCTCATTTCACGAGCACTTTGCTTCCCGTTAGCAAATGTATTTGCTTCCTCATAGAGGAAGCATTACTTATTTTTTCCAATAATAGGCAAACCAAAGTCTTCATTTTGCTTAATTTAAAAATAGAAATTTACAAAAAATACAAAATAATACAAAAAATGTTTTAAATACAAAGACAAATCAGACAAATCAAATCTTGCGTTCGAAAAAATAATTTTTTGAGCTGGAAAAGGGAAAGGAAAAGTTCTGTCGCACCCTACCCCTTTCCCAGCTGTATGATTTCTTCACAAAAATTGTCATAATATTACTCTATTTGAAAATTTGTGATCAGAAAGTCTTTTCTATTCATGCATCAACTTTAAATTATGTCGATGAAAAAAGTTTTTCTGTTTGAAACTGATGATTCAGATATTATAAATGAGCAGAACTTCCCTAATCTTCAAAAGTGTATTATTATTGTTATAGATAAATCGATTTGCCTCGAATCAAGATATTTTTTCCGTTCCTGCATCAATTTTGAATTATGTTACTGAAAAAAGTTTTACTATGAAAAACCGTGTTTTCAAATATTATGCAAATTCACAATTTCCATACTCTTCAATAAAATGTATTAATATTATAGGTCAATCGCTTCGTCTCGAATCAACACATCTTTTCTGTTCTTGCATCAACTTTGAATTGTGTTAATGAAAAAAGTTTTTACTATAAAAAAGCGATTTTCAAAATATATAAATTACCATAACTTCCCTACAATTTGATAACATGCATTAAAATTATAGGTGAATCGATTCGTTTCGAACCAAGGAATCTTTTATATTGTTGCATCAACTCTGAATTATGCTAATAAAAAAAGTTTTACTATAAAAAAACGATTTTCAAAATATGTAAATTACCATAACTTCCCTACTCTTTGATGAAATGCATTATTATTATAGGTCAATCAATTCGTTTCGAACCAACGAATCTTCTATAATCTTGCATCAACTCTGAATTATGCTAATGAAAAAAGTTTTACTATAAAAAAGCGATTTTCAAAATATATAAATTACCATAACTTCCCTACTCTTCAATAAAATGTATTAATATTATAGGTCAACAGATTCGTCCCGAACCAAGGAATCTTTTAAATTCTTGCATCAACTTTGAATTATGCGAATGAAAAAAGTTTTGCTATAAAAAAACGTATTTTCAAATATTATTCATTACCATAGCTTCCTTACTCTTCAATAACATTTATTAATATTATAGGTCAATCGATTCGAATCGAATCAACACACCTTTTCTGTTTTTGCATCAACTTTAAATTATGTTAATGAAAAAAGTTTTACTACAAAAAACCGATTTTCAAAATATATAAATTACCATATCTTCCCTACTCTTTGATAAAATGCATCATTATTATAGGTCAATCGATTTGTTTCGAACCAAGGAATCTTTTATATTCTTGCATCAACTCTGAATTATGCTAGTGAAAAAAGTTTTACTATAAAAAACCGATTTTCAAAATATATAAATTACCATAACTTCCCTACTCTTCAAGGAAATGTATTAATATTATAGGTCAATCGATTAGTCCCGAACCAAGGAATCTCTTAAATTCTTGCATCAACTTTGGATTATGCGAATGAAAAAAGTTTTACTATGAAAAACCGATTTTTAAAATATTATTCAGTGCTAGAAAAAAATGCAATAAATATTTTTAGAAATCCTCCGGTCAGTTTCAAGATATTAGTGAGGAAAATAAGCTCTCAAAATTTCATCAATTTATCTGCAACCGTTTTCTAGTTATCGTGTTCACAAAAAAGCGTGACATCCACACACACACGCACATCCGGACAATTGCTTAGAACATTGTATTAGACATTTTTAAATTAGGGAGGGTTTAATTAAATGAATTTAAAAATTTTGAAAAATGTTACCATTACAAAGCTTCCTCTATGAGGAAGCAATAGGTAAAAATAAAAGAAAGTTGAGCTTATACAATTAAATTTTATAGAAAACAATAAATTCCATAGCAAATTGTGCAAATTTGCCCTAAATTTTATTAAGAATCAGTATGCAGTATATTTTACTCTTTTATTTTTAAAAATCTATGTATTAATTAAACCATTGTATACATGCATTTTAAATTTTATAGACTTTTAATTCAGACGAAGTTTATAATTATTTTTTTATTTACTGCAGGTGATTTGTTTCAGAGCATTTAATAACTTTATAATAGTTATGATGATAAGCCTTTTTTTAAACATGTAAGAATACAGATAAGGATGGTCCAAAAATGCATTGGATTTTTTTTTTCGAATTCGTATGCATATCGCCCAAAAATTGGTTCGAATCCACAAAAAAATAAATCAATTTTTTTTTTAATTATATTTAGAGAGCGCAAGCCCCATGATGTTTAACACGTATTTCCCATAAGAAAAAAATGCGTTTTTGTAGATTGTATTGCGAAGCGTCAACATTAGGTGCATCCAGTTGAAACTCAACATTTCTCACATTTCAACATTTCTCAACACTTCACAATTAGCCATAGCACGAATGAATTATTGCTTTCTAATATCACCCCGTAAGTATGTTTTATAGGGTCCCGAAAAAAAAAAACCCATTATAGTGGAAAAATGGGTTTTGCGAGTTTTTGGCGCGAATTATGTTTTTTTGCAGTTTTTAAAAAGCAAATTGTTTTTGATACATAAAATACTACTTTCTACCGATAATTATAGATGTTTACATAAATTGTTTAAACAATTTATCATTGCGTTCAGCAATTTCCTCTCAAAATAGAGTTAGAAATTCGCGGTTTTTTCAAAAATGTTTCGCTTGTCCAATTTTCAATCAGAGTGAGATACTACTTGATTATTGTTAACAAACATAGTTGTTTAAAAAAGGTATTATTGTTACAAAACATTCTCTTAGAATAATGCTGGAAATTGCATTTTTTTTGGAATTTTCGGAATTCTGCTTTTCACTTGGAGTGAATTAATAATGCATTCAGTTTAGCAATAGTAATTATTTAAATACATTTTTAATGTTTATATCTACCTTCTTTATTAATTCTAGATAGTTGCGGTTTCTTCTGAAATTTTCTTTACTTTTTACCCACTTTTTACCTAGTAAATTAATAAATGAAGCAAGTCAGTCATGGGGGTTTAGGCAATGTATTATTGTTTCTAACTATCTTCTCTTAGATAACAGTTAAAAAATTGCGGTTTTTTCTGAACTCTTCAACTTTTTTTATCACTTTTTAGAAAAAACGCAACTTTTTAGCATCATTCAAATTGAATATTATTAACAATAATAATGACTTGTTTGAATAATTGATTTTGTTAACTTTAATTAATTATTTAATTTACTCTAATTGAAACTTGGACAAAAAGTGGAAAACTTTTTAAAAAAATTGTAATCTTCTAACATTAGTCTAAGAGAATATTATTAACCCTCAGAGACCACGCTCCATCTGCGCATACTTATATACCACACTTGTGCGAATTGGGATTTCGCATTTTTAGATGTTAATAATTCATGCCTAATTAAAGTAATTATATCTTATAATATACCTTTTTCGAGGTTTAAATTACTGAGAAATGCCATGGTAATAAAAATAAATGTGATACATAATTTGTGAACAGAAAAAAAGAAAAAATGAGAAGAACTTTTCTGAAATTTCATTTTTGTTAAAAAATGGCAATTTTTTAGTAATTATCAAGAACGTACTTTTCTTTTTCTAAATGGAAGGTGAAAGTACATATATTCATGAAAAAGTACTAAGCACAACTATAGAAAGAAGTACGTTTTTGATAATAACTAAACAAATTGCAATTTCTTGAAGAAAAAAAATGACATTGCAGAAAAGTTCTTTTCATTTTCTTCTTTTTTTGCTATTTAAAAATTGTTTATTACATTAATTTTTATCACAATTGCATTTCTCAGTAATGTTTACACCGAATGACGTATCTCATAAGTTTTAATTACTTTATTTTTGCACGAATCATTAACATTTCGAAACGCGAATCCCAATTCGCACTAGTGTGGTATACAGGGTGTCCAAATAGTCTGGAAACACCTAAACAACTTTCCAGATAAAATATTAGTCAAATGGGTCAAGGTCTTTCTTGGAGTAACTTTTAACGAGAAATCCAATGGTGACCTTCAATTTCACCTTAAACTTGACCTTCAAGTCAATTTTTTTTTTAAAAACCGCGAAGTTTACATTTTTTATGGTTAACAGATAGGAAATAATAAATGTTAAAATTTTGTTTTAATGTTTATTTGACGCACTATGGAAAAAAGTTAGTCAGAGAAAAATGAATAAGAGAAACAAAAAATTTTCGCTTCTCGGTACGAGACAGAAAAAAAGACACTTAGTCGCAACGCGTAATGCGACACAGGATCCCGACGAATCCAATTCTAGCTTGAATAAAAGTTCTGAAAATGAAGATTTACCAAGTCCTTAATAGTTGGCGCTTGAAAGCGAATCACAAAACTCGGTCGTTAGGTCGACTGCGGATGAAAATTACATGTACGCTGTGAGTCCAAGTCGAGAAAGTACCGAAGATAGTAAAGACAGTGAGGAGAGTGAAGAAGTTTTCAGCGGATATATTCACGCAGATAATCTTGAAGAAGGCGGCAACTTAAGTGAATTCGACACTTCAGAAGACGAAAATGATGAAAACTACGAAATCAACTTGCAACCAAATATTGGGGATGAAATGAAGCGTGTGTTAAAAAATGCTTTCTTGGCTGCCAATTTGAAACACAAGCAAGGTAACATTATATTAAATGCTTTGAGACAGTTTCCTTTTAATTTGATTGCTCTTCCCAAGGATACAAGAACATTATTAGGAACTCCCACTGTAGTTGCAAGTAGATTCGTCCAACAACTTGCTGGTGGACAATACCTTCACATCGGATTTAAATCAACGCTCGCTAAAAAATTAGAAAATATCCCTGCAAATAAATTACCAGAAATAATACTTATTGACATCAGTACATATGGTGCCAAGGTGGATAAAGGTATGGATCAGTTTTGGCCGCTACAATATATGATTGTTACTATTGACGACAAAACCCCTATTATTGCTGGGATATTTCAAGGTAGGCACAAACCTTCAAATCCATTCGAATTCTTCGAACAATTTGTGGCAGAAATTATTGAGGTTCATGATGAAGGTGGAATTTTGGTAAGAGATTGACGAATTCCTTTGGAAGTTCGTTGCTTTATTGCTGATGCACCAGCGAGAGCATTTGCTCTAAACCATTATGGTCACACATCGGCAAACGCATGTTCAAAATGCAAAGTCGAGGGTCATCGTTGTACGGTTGAAGGCTTTAGAGAAACGATGGTTTTTCAAGGTATCAGACATGAACAGAGAACGAACGAAGAGTACGAAAATCTTCTAGACGAAGACCACCATAAAGGTAGAAGTCCACTGGCTCCATTGTTGGGAATGGTCACACAAGTTTCATTCGAGGCGATGCACTCCGTATGGCTGGGAAACGTGAAAAAAGTAATGATAGCAAACGTGGCAGGTAAGTTTGGACATCAAAGACTCAATGGACGAAAATGAAATATTATTGATTCCAGAATGATATTGCTTAGAGTGTACTGCCCCTCAGAATTTAATCGTCGGCCTAGTGAAATAACTTTGTGTAACAACTTTAAAGCTACTGAGTTCAAACAATTGTGTTTATACACTGCTCCAGCTGTTTTGAACAATGTTTTTCTCGATGATTATTTCAATCATTTCATGATACTTCACAGCGTTATGCGGCTTCTTATTTCGGAAGAAACGCTGCCAGAGATGTATGATTTCCGTCAAGAGGCTTTAGAAACGTATGTAGGTATGTGCGTGGTACTTTACGGAGAACAATTTCTCTCGTACAACGTGCATTCTCTATTGCACTTAGTACGAGATGTCAGACAACTGGGTGGTTTGGAAATTTTAGTGCATGGTGCTTCGAAAACAATATGCCAGAATTAAGGAAGTTCACGTGTAAACCGCATTTAAAATTCTCACAAATATACAAAAGGTTGCACGAAAAAGCTGATGTCACTTTTGCACCTGTAGAAGGTAATACTCCTGTTCGTTTGTCACAAACTCATATTGACGGACCTCTTTCAGAAGATACTCCTGCTCATCTTTGTCGATAGTATCACAAGCTGGAAGTTGATAAAGTTACACTTGCTACCACATTACGTGACAGTTGTTGCGTTCTTCAGGATGCACGAATTGTCATCATAAAAAATATTATTGAAATGGAAGAAGAAATTTACTTTATTGTTCAGAAATTTCGAACGAAAGCTGAAGTATATAATGTTGGAGTATCATCAGACATCGTAGGAGTGTATCATTGTTCTAATTTATCGCAAAGACTGCAAGCAGCAAACCTTTATGTGGTACAAAGCAAGAGCTATATAATGCTACAATGGAGTAGTGTAGAAGGAGAGGAAGAAAATGTGATTGAAAATGAGTGGACCTGTGTTATATCATTAACACAAATACTAATACCTCAAAATTAAATTTATAACAAAACAACCACAGATATCTACATTATTTAATCTGTAGAAAATGAAGATATTATTGATGAATAAAAATCATACGTATTATCTAAAATATTTGATATAATAATTTCTTTGAAGTAATATTTATTTAATATACATTCTGAGTTGATTCTACCTTATTCTATGATCGTACTCCCGCAACATTTTCAACGACAGGTTAAGATTTTCGCCTTTATTTGGAATCACATAATATTGCAATTTCGTCTGATGATTCTTATTTTAGCACTGTGGATAATACTTAACCGAAGCATACACAGAAAAATAAGATGAAGCCTAATAAAGAGAATCGGATCTCCAGTCATGGTCGAGTTATTGTAACTTCGAAGAACCTTTTAACAACTTCTTCCGATGATGCCCCTAAATGAAAGAGATCTGCATCACATGTCAGGATGTCGGTCGAATTAAATCGGTTGAAAGAAATCGCACGAAGTAAGCGAATGAAGGAACTTGATGCAAACGATGTTCAAAAATTTGTATCCAGAACAGTTTCCAAAGATACGTCTATTGTCAAGGGCCTTTTGTCTTCAATTAACTCGTGAGTAAAAATGAAATAATTTCGTAGGCTAAAACTTTAATTAAAATACGTATTTCGGAAAGGAAGGTTTTCGATAAGGCCCTTTATCGCCCCCCCCCCCCGCCCCTGACTCAATCATATTTTTAAAAGTTTATTATCAAGATCATTCTTTTTTGTATCATGTGAAAAATATAAGGCTTCCAAAAATGCATATACTTCTTGTGTTAATCGATAGGACCCCTACGAAAAAAACGCTAAACTTAGCTTGTTTTGCGAAAATACGCGATTTTTGTAGTTTATGCGATCTTCATGTAGTTATTTCGTATAGGGCGCAAACGAGTAACAAAACGATTTTCACATAAATGGTGCTCAAATACATAGGCTACTATATACTTCAAAATCATGGTATTGCTACATTGCGCTCATGGTAAAATATAAATAAATTGAATATTTGATAATATTTAATAATGTACTAATTGACTGATTTTGTTATATTTTCTTTCCAAAACTTCAACTTACCTCTCGAGAAGAAGATCGAGAGCTAGGTTGAAGTTTTCGAAAGAAAATATAACAAAATCAGTCAATTAGAACATTCTTAAGTTTTTTCCAGAATTTAATTTACTTAGTTTTTACCATGAGCGCAATGTAGTAACACGAAGATATGTACATATATATATAGTAGCTCATGTATTTGTGCACCATGTATGTGAAAATCGTTTTGTTACTCTTTTACGCTCTATACACAAATAACTACATAAAGAACACAAAAAGTACAAAAATCGCGTATTTTTGCAAAACAAGCTGAGTGAGTTTAGCGTTTTTTTCTCAAGGGTTCTATCGATTAACACAAAATGTATATGTATTTTTGGAAGCCTTATGTTTTTATGTTTTCCACATTATGAAAAAATAAGAATGACCTCGATAATAAGCTTTAAAAAATATGATTCAGGGGGGGGGCGATAAAGGGCCTTATCGAAACCCCTACTTTAGGCTGCAATAGAATTTTTAAACTAATTCACTCATTTGACAATTTCCATGATATATATATATATATATATATATATATAATATAAAAATTAAAAGTAATTTTGTTAGTCTAAATTGTTGAATAATTATATTTTTAGGTCAGCAACATCGACTTCCAAATTGTTTCCTGCAAAGATGTTCGAATCAACGCCATCGTCTGAAACACCTGTTCAACAAACAACTGATATATCAACATCATCAACTTTTGTCAAGGGCCTCTCGTCTCCAATTAACTTGTAAGTAAATATAATTAGAAATATTAATCATATTCCTCACTGATTCTTACATGATAATTGCATTTTTAGGTTAGCAGCATTGATAAAGGATAGTTTACCCGATAGAACTGTAAACTCTCTATCAAATGAGCCTTCTGACTTCCAAGTTGAAATGATTGATAATAATGAATCTAAATGTTCCAATAACCACACGAAAACGATGGAAAGCAGTGATCGAAGCATAATTTCGGAAAACCAGCAGTTTAAAGAAATCTTGAGAAGTCTAGCGTAAGTAAAATATTTTTAATCTGTCTATATGGAAATATTTTTCAGATATAATTAATTAGATAGTATATAATTATATATAAATAAATATATATATATATATATATATATTTTTATTGTATGTGTAGAAAACTAGAGCAGCAGAATGGTAAAATTCTTCTACAGAATAAGCAAATTCTACGCCAGTTAACAGATAAGAATACGTGTGAGAATAAACTAACGGATGCGTTGTATGAGAAACTTAAAGGATTTCCTCTGACCACAGTCGCTCAATTCAAGGAACTCGACAGTCTTGCTAAAAAAGAATTACGAGATCAGCTAGTAAGACTTTTACATTAGCATATGCAATAATTTCTAAACAGAGAATAGTATGTTAAATTATAATTTTGCAATATGTTTTGAACAAAAAATAATGCTGCATTTTCTTACCTTCTTCAGTATTTACACCCACTAAGATTGGGCGGTACTAAGTTGCGTGACTTTCTCAACTGCGCTTTGAAGGAAACAATGTCTGACGAGTTGGTTTGCAAGTTCAATTGGAAAGGATCTACGGACAAAGCGGAAACTGTAAAGGCTGAATAATTTGGAAACACAAGAGTAGCAAAAGTCTTATACAGCAAGTTTTAGAAAAATATTTTCATGAATCGTAAATACGGTATTTTAATTTGAAATTACAAATGTAGAAATAATATAATTCTATAGTGGCAGCTCAAGATTGTCCTTTATTTTATGGTCCGGAAAATAAAGCTAAATTTAAGGCCAAGCAAGTGTATAAAGATAAAGTAAATGGCAGAGTGCCCAGAGGTAGGCCGCCGAATGAATGGTTAGAATCTGTGAATGAGACACTATTCCGAAGAGGCATAAGAAGCCATAGAAACACAAGAGCTTACATGAAAAAATGCATGGACGTGAAGGAAGCTAGAGTAGTATGCCAGGACAGAAAGGTGTGGCGACAAATAGTTTGTAAACAGAGTAACAGTGGAGTGAATGATGCCTGAAACAAAGACCTAGGATACTAATGGGCCCAAGTGAGGAACCATGCATAACAACCTTGTGAGGCTCCTCACTTGGAGTGATCGCTAGAGAGATTGATCAGCAATCTGGGTCGGAGCAGTGTTGCGGAATGAACGTGTCATTTAAATAAATAACACGAGAATTCCAGATCAATCTAAAACATATATACCTCACACAGATATACCCATATACCTCATACCCATATACCTATTCACTATTTTCCAACCTAGCAAGTCACGCCTACCCCGAAAGGGGAATGGTTTAATGGTATGATAATAATTATAATAATAATAATAATAATAATAACCAGGACCGGCTCTAAATATGCACGCTGCGCGTACATAGAGAGACACAATGCAGCTCTAAAAGTGATATATTACCATCTTAGGCATTTCTATGGTGTTGATCTATTGCCCGTCTTTCTCATTCTCCACTACTCAACGTATCAGTGCTACGAAGCCTGACATTGTCCTCCAAGATATGAAGAACAAGATCATTTACGTGATTGAATTCTCGGCACCAGCCGATGGTAATATCACGGCAAAGGAGGGAGAAAAACGGGCGAAATATCAAGCACTTCTTTTCGAGCGGAGTAGGCTGTACCAAGGCTACAAAGTCCATCTTATAATTCTCATAATCAGCTGCCTTGGAGGTATAAAAGCTTCATTTGTTAGCCAACTCAACAAGATTCCGGCTTGCCAGCGTCATGCTCATTTCATCGCGAACCGGATGCAAAAGGCTGTTCTCCTGGGATCACTCCATCTGGTCCGTCAACACAGTTCCTCTTAAATTCTGCAAAGATTGGTAGCTCTAAAAAAGTATCCAGAGGTGAAACTTCATCTCCAACTGTCTTGTCTGCCGCGTAAGGTCATCCGCGGCTAGAGACCTGACTCCAAGGAACAGTGTTGCCCGATGTTATCACGCGTAAATTTCCCGCTCTTGCTTACCTTCTAGGACAGAGGGAGCAGAAGCGGATGACGTACACGTTCCAGTAGCTTTGGGATTGGTTTCTTTAAGGAATCATGATCGAAGCTTCCGGAGCCTACAACTTCTAAAAATGAAAACCAGGCTTTGTCCAATATGTCAGGGCAGACGTTCTTATCAGGTCACTTCATTGCATTATAATAATGCGTCCGTGACTCATAATATATACCGGGACAACCCCGTGCATAATATCCAAACAAACAAAAAATCCAACTCTAGCCAAAAATGTCTTCGACATATTGGGCTGTAACCATCTTAAGCCTGAGAGAAAAATGAGTTTCCTAATTTTTTTTATAATAATAATAACCCTACCGAAGGTGTTCTCGCGTTGTCGTCGCGGTAGGGCTTGAGCTTTCCTCTCATGAATTTGACGGCGATGTTGGCTGTAGCATTGCTACTGACAGGGTTTCCCATGCCAGACAGGCAGAGAACGAAGAGGAAAGTGACTAAGAGGAACACCAAAACCCATAAATGGAGAGTATTTCAAAAATTTTGAAACTCTTGTCGCTACCCGAGGATCGTCGGGGCGCCCCTGGAGCCACCGCTCGGGCCCACAGCATGCGGGACCGTGGTGATGGTGAGCTGCGAGATGGTCAGGCAGATCTCACTAATCGAACAGCTGGCCAGCAAGAACATCTGGGACATACGCTAAGCAGTGAAACATCAACTGCGTCTGCTGAGGATGCTTTGGCTAGCGTTAGCTATTTGCAGCCAACCACTTCAACAGAAATACCGTGGGAAATTTGCCGCAAAGTATCCTCAAATAGAGAAAGTCGCATTGAGAGATCTTATCGCTAAGGTGAAGGACATCAGGACTAATCTACTCATCTCAGAAAATCGAGCAATGGAGATTAAACAGCTGGTTGATTTGGAGTGGAAGAACAACGGCAATGAACAGCAGTTAGAGGAAGCCGTGTCACACGAACAAGCAGTGGCAATTAATGTTCTTCCTCAAACCTGGTGATGATCCAGCACCACCACATCCTCCGGAGGTAGATGGCCTAATACAACCAGTGCCAGAAGCCGAGGTTCAACAACCAAGGAGGCGATTAAAATGGACATACCATATGAACAGAGATGTGATGCGCTCTTATTTTTTGGCAAAGAAAAGTGGGCAAAGTGTAAGGAGAGAACATCATCGTCTCTTCTTACGTAAGTACTCAGAACTAGCCACAAGAATAAATGAGCAGAATCTAGCAGATCAAAAACGCTCAATATCTGTAAACAAATTGCTTTCAGCTCTTGAAATAGCTGCCATCGACATGGAAGTGGAACAGCAGCTTCCTATTGATGAACTTCCATTGGAAGATGTGGACAACCAGAACTTGATTGCAGCTGAAGTTATAGGTGCGAGGGATAATGAACATCAAGTACTGGTTGGACTAGAACCACATCGTCATGCCCTACTAGAGTTCAGACATGTAGAACCAACACAAAGGCATTCACTGCCCAAGATGAACATCACAAATGATCTGCGTGCACTAATCGAACACCTGAACAGCAAGGTTTTACCTATGCATTTGAATGCAACACAAAATGCGTCAGAGGTGCAAACTCTTGTAGACTGTGCAGCTGTGGCAACCGTTAGAATGCAGTCTTCGCCCCAAGACAGGAGCGAGATCCACCGTGGAAGATAAGGTTGGATATGGATGTCAGCAAAGTAAGGTGCAAATTGGGTCGACTGACTCAATATAAGAAAGGAAATCGAACCAGAAAGCTCATACACCATATTATCAAGATCATCCACCCTCGGCACATCGAGACATTGACACCAGCAATACTGAATGAGATTATAGACTCCCAGCGGCAGAGACTTGACGTTATTAGTGCTAGACTGCATCGCTACAAGAAAAGTAGTGCAAGAAGGCAACAAAATCGAACCTTTCAGGCAGATGAAAGAAGGTTCTATCGTGAATTGAGTGTAAAGCAAAATAACCAACAAGACACCGAAGTCCCTCAATTGGAAGACATGACTAACTATTGGTCAGATGTTTGGGGAAACATTGACAGAAGCAATTTGGAGATTGCGTGGTTCCAACTTGAGAAAGCAAGAGCAAGCAATAACTCTGAATTGGAGTTGACGAATATCACAGCTTTAGATGTTTCAGTGGTTTTGAAAAAAGCATGTAACTGGAAAGCTTCAGGTCCGGACATGGTGCACAATTTCTGGTACAAGTACCTGACCAGTGTGCATCCTGCGTTGGCACGGTGTTTTCAGAAGATCATCGAACATCCAGATCTGATGCCAGGCTTTATGTTGCAGGGTACTACGTATATGTTGCCTAAAAAACCAGACGCTCAAAATCCATCTGAATTTCGACCGATAGCCTTTATTCTCACTGCGACGAGAATGACATCCTAACAGAAGAACAAAAAGGATGTTGTAAAAACTCCCGAGGCAGTAAAGATCTAGTCACCATAGACGCTGTTGCCATGACGCAAGCTCGTAAACATGATGGGTATAGTCCAAGGAGACTCCTTCAGTGCATTATGGTTCTGTTTAGCATTGAACCCACTAAGCAAAACTTTAAATAGCGTGTCTCATGAGTTCCGAGTAAATGATAATGAGGATGGTCATCAAGTGACCCATCTTCTATACATGGATGACCTGAAGCTATACGCTAGTTCGGACGAGGAACTGCAGCAAGTGATTGATGTTACAGAGCAGTTTTCCAATGATATCAACATGGACTTTGGACCAGATAAATGGCGAACAGTGCATTTAACCAGAGGAGAATTAGGGACCGCAGAGATAGAAAACGATTTCGGGAATGACATCGAGGCAATGGCTGAGGGCGAGTCATATAAATACCTGGGTATTCTTGAATCTAAGGGTATTCAGCATACGATAGTTAAGAAAAGCCTAACGACTGCCTTCACTACAAGACTCAGATTGGTTCTGAAGAGTTCTCTTAACTCGGCAAACAAGATCAGAGCAATCAACACCTATGCCATCCATGTTCTCACGTACTCGTTTGGGCTCATCAAATGGTCGAACACTGACCTCGAACGATTAAACAGAATCATCCGCGTAGAAATATCAAAACACCGAATGCACCACAGTAATTCGGCGATTGAAAGAGACGGTTAAAGGGACCACGACATAGAGGGGGCATGGACATTGTAGATGTCAGAAAACTGTGTGAATCACAAGTTATACAGTTGCGAGACTATTTTAACAGCCTTTGAATTTGTCCCAAGAGGAGGCCTTGAATATCAGGGCAGAAACCATAGAGGAATTAGAAACGCAATGTAGACAGAAAGACATCCACAGTGAACACCCTAAAACGCTAGATCAATATGAAGTGGATAGTGAGGCATCTAATATTTGGCTGAGAAAGGAACTCCTGTATCCAGAAACGGAAGGATTCGTCATTGCGATTCAGGATAGAGTTGTCAGCACCAGGAATTATCGCAAACACGTGTTACATCAAGACGTGGTTGACAGGTGCCGATTATGTGGAGATTCCAACGAATCCATCGAGCACAGACATAATGATGTGGTAGGCATTATACATCAACAACTTGCCCTAAACCTAGGACTCTCAACAGAATGGATGCCTTTCTATAGATACATTCCAATGTCCGTTTTAGAAAATGAAGATTACATCTTATATTTGGATGTGACTATCCAGACGGATCATTACATCAGAGCCAATCGATCTGACATCGTGATGCGAGAGAAAAAAGGTGGAAGAGTCTACATCATCGACATTGCTTGTCCGCTCAACCGAAATTTGCAGGCAACCTATACAACCAAGGTTCATAAGTATAGCGAGCTAAGGCATGAAGTTAAGGCAATATGGAGGAATGTGAAACATTCATCTATTCATCCTATTGTGATTTCGGCTACAGGCAATGTGCACGCAAGATGCAGTGAACATCTTGAACATTTAGAAGTCAGTAGGGTACTGGCGGCAGCTCAAAAGGCGGTTTTATTAAACACCTGTCGCATTGTAAGAAACTTTCTAGACCATCAGGAAGCAAGTGACTGAGAACCTATGGCGTGATACATGGTATCTCTAAGAAAGCGTCCAGAGGCAACTGGTGTCACCTTCAACACTCACGGCCGCTGTGTAAGGATAACAGCGGCAAAGCCAAACTGCAAACTACACCATGCTTCTAATTTTGTACCTACAACATCATCGTAAATTATTTCAAACAACGTATTGAAATAACTTAAAACATCCTCATCTCATCAGTCACTTGACTTAGTCCGTGGCTATGACGAAAAACCGGGTTCACCCGAGAAAAAGTTTGAGCAAAAAAAAAAATAAGGAAGAGATGCAAGAAGTATTAAGAGAAAGCAAACAAAGGTACCACAGTTCACAAAAGAAAGCATCAAAAGTACCTGACACAGAAGATGATGAACTGCAAAAAAAAAAGATGACTTGGAAGAGCGGCTTCAGCGACAAAATTCTGATGCTGAAGACAATAACAGCGATGAAGAATCAGAAAATAACTTTGCGGACAACGAAAGTTAGATATATATAATTTAAAAAAAGTTAAACAACCACCGCAGGGTACAACTAATAGCAACTGCCATCTAAAAAAAAAAAAAAACATGTCAATAGTCTCAGTAGAACCCGGGTAAAATACACCTATGGCCACGTCTCAAGTCCGTGAGATGGGTGGTCACAGGGCACGACGTGTATATATATATATATATGTATATATATTCGGTTCGGTTTAGATTCCTTTGGAATAAAACCGAAGGGCTTATGACAAAGCCACCGAACGCGTCCTCGGGTTGCGGATAGAGGGTCCCTGTACCAAGGGTTTCTGCTGAATATGGTTACAATAATTAATAAGCAGTCGCGGACAATTGTCCAGGGATGGTCCCGAAGGAATAACCCCCAAGCGAAGGCGTGAGAACCATGCCGAAAGCTGAATGTCACCTGGGTGAGGTGTCTCTAACGGTGATTCTGGGAAATCGGCGACTCTCAGAGTATACAGCCTTATCCTTGCATGCGGGGCTCTACAAGGATGGACGAACCCTTTCCCTAGCTGCTCGTGGGAACAACAATGACAACACCAAACATAATTGTAGTGAGTGCGGTTCAAAACAATCGAACGCGCAGGGCTCCCGAAAATGGATCGGACAACAATGCCGACTACCCTACAGTTGGGGGAGCCAATCAAGACGGAGTCAATGCGATTGACCGGCGGAATCTTGTTACTTTTAAGTGGACGGATCAACTCAATGACGGCCTGCTGAAGTGCTACGATGCCAGTATGGTCCCTGAACGAGAAGGTTACATGGCACGACTGCATGCTCTGTGGTGCGAGAAACACTCAGAGCTCTCAGACTTTTCGCAACAACGTCTGCGAAACCATGCCGAGAACCTCCGGAAAAGAGGTTATATAAGCGGAGTGCCTACTCAACCGCATCCAGAACAAGCCGGCAACAGAGAAAGAGAGGCGACATTGAGTCCAACTGCGAACAGGCATCCAATAGCGGAAGAACGATGCTTCAGGACCCGGAGAAACATCAACATTCAGGTTTCTCCCAAGCCCAAAGATCTGACTGAATTGGATGATGAACTTCGTGGAGATTTTTTCGAAGAATCCGACCTCTGGACTATCAGTTGTGGTGTGTACAATGCAGCGAGAACTTTGGCAGATGCAAGCCGTAAAACAAAACCAACGGTTGATCATAAGACCAAAAGAAGAATGCATCAACTCAGCACAAAGATAGGCTGGGCTAGACAGTACGCATCTCGCATTCAGTGTGTGATTGACTACATAACATCTGGCAGGAATTTCACTGCCAAGGTTCGACGGTTCGCGCGCGAACTGCGGATCCGTCATCACACAATCAACAAATCAAAGCTAATGACCATCAGACAGTATATTGTTGACAGAATACGAATACTATCTAACGTTGGGAGAAGTCTAGAGCGGAGAGAGAGGTGGGTCAGAGAAAATCAACAATTATCATCTGATCCATCTAAACTCTTCCAAGACCCTCCAATTACTGTCGACCATCCGCCCAAACCAGAGGAGGTCGAAGCATTTTGGAGAGAAGTCTACGAGGTCCAGCATCCACTTCAAGAAGACTCAAAGAACATAAATAGCTTCAAGGAGCTGTGCAATGCCCTCATAACACCTGAGGAAGAATGCCCACCTATCACTGCCGAGGAGGTGAAAAATGTATTAAGAGGCATGAAGAACTTTCCCGCTTCGGGACCAGATGGTATCAAGACCTTCTGGTGGAAGAAGTTTCGTTCTACCCACCAGCATCTGGCCTGAATTTTCACCTCATATCTATAGTCGGAAGAGCCTATTCCGGAGTGGTTGGTGGAAGGGCGCACAGTGCTCCTGCCTAAGACGGGCAACTTAGCTGACCCTAAGAATTACAGGCCAATAACTTGTCTGAACACACTGTATAAGATCTTCACAGCCATCCTAAATGATAGGATTCTTCGGACAATTGAACCTGTGTGGCGAGAGATGTATGAACAACGTGGCTCGAAGAAAGGCGTAGCAGGATGTCGGGAGAACCTGCTCATCGATAGATGTGTCTGTAAAGATGCAGCATCCTATCAACGATCTCTATCGATGGCCTGGATAGATTACCGAAAAGCTTTTGATTTAACCTCCCATAGACTTATCATCTATCTGTTGGAAAGCTTAAAGGTTCATCCACACATCGTGAGATGCATAGAGAGATTAATGCCGCTTTGGAAAACCAGATTTACCATCTTATCTGGAAAATATCGTGTGATCACTAACAGTATCACCTTTCAGAGAGGTGTGTTTCAGGGCGATACCATGAGCCCTCTCCTCTTTTGCCTCACATTATTGCCCCTATCTCTCGCACTTCGCCATTCCGAAGGGTACCTCTGCGGCAAACCTGGAAATCGAAAGCATAAGGTAACTCATGTATTTTACATGGATGATCTTAAGCTCTATGCTAGAAATCAAGAGAAACTACATCTAGCTCTAAAAATTGTCACAGAGTACACTCAAGAGATTGGAATGGAGTTCGGGTTAGAGAAATGCGCCAAGGTTAATTTGAAGAAAGGAAAACTTAACGGCATCCCCGAAGATCCTGAACTCGTTGACAGAAGCGCTATACGAAAGCTTTGCGCTGGAGAGACCTATACATACCTGGGCGTGCCACAAAGCCGCATTCAGGACGTAACATCTATAAAGGATACTCTCCGATGCAGATACAAACGTCTCCTCCGACAGATATGGTCTTCCGAACTGTCGGCGAGGAACAAAGTATCTGCAACGAACATGCTTGCCGTCCCAGTAGTACTCTATTCATTTGGAGTAGTTCCATGGACGAAGGACGAGCTCAGATCCCTCGATATCGGGTCCCGAAAAGTCATGCACATGAACAAAAGCATGCACCTTAAGTCTTCTGTTCCACGACTTTACATCTCACGCCGTCAAGGTGATCGTGGAATACTGAATCTTGGATGTCTTCGCAACAGGATTATTCTGGGTACAGCACATATTGTCGCAAATGGACAAGATCCTCTTCTTAAAATGGTCAGAAAACACGAATAAGTAGACAAAGGGGCGTTTCTTTACAAAGCAGCAGAAGAGGCTGCTGAAACACTCGGCCTTGACTTCAATATCAGGGGTGAGCGAAATGCATCAAATCTTATCCATCTTGAATACTCACTCCTGGAGGCCCGGATTAAGAAAGCACAGGAGAAAAACTTCCGTGAAGAGCTCCTCGACAAGAAGATGCACGGCATCTTCCACAAAAATGTTAAAGATCAGTCGATGTCGTATGAGCTGACATTTGCTTTCCTTAGATCACCCGGATTGAAGTCGGGCACAGAGGGCTTCATTTTGGCATGTCAAGATGGTGTCGTTTCCACTCTAGCATACCGTCGCCACATTTTGAGCCAAGATATTCCCAATGATAGCTGCAGAGCGTGTCATGAACACCCCGGGCATCTGGGACACATACTATCTACTTGTCCAGCTCATGCGGGAACAATCTACATCCAAAGGCACAATGCGGCACTGAGAGTGCTTTATTACCATCTCTGTCACTCTTACGGCATTAGCCCATATACCTCTCCGCTGAACGCCCCTAGAGAAATAGAGTCAATTGTCGAGAATGAGAAGTGCCGCATATATTGGAACTTCATATTCTCGACAATTGTTTCTGTTGCGCACTCGAGGCCTGACATGGTTCTTCTTGACTTCGAGAAACGAACCATGTTCGTTATCGAATTTTCGGCACCAGCGGACAAAAACGTCACAGCGAAGGAGAAAGAAAAGAAAGAAAGGTATAAAGACCTTATGAGGGAGTTGCGACGGTCATACCCGGAATATTCTGTTAAGCTAATCGTCCTGATCATTGGCGCTCTTGGAGGTGCCAAGGTTTCACTTGTTAATAGCCTGAAAAGCATCCCTGCGTGTCAAAAAAATGCTGAGACACTTGCAGGGAGAATGCAGCAGGCGGTCGTCCTTGGGTCGCTCCCTGTCCTCAGGGTGCACGAGACTTTCGCCGGTTCATCGTATTGAGTTCGCGCAGACTGTAAGCACCCATCTCACGGTCGTGAGACGTGGTTACAGCTGAAATTTTACCGCGATTTCGCTGGGAGCGGGTGAAATTTTTTTTTTTTTTT
>CAKNXH010044811.1:0-11831 GCA_932178445.1 Andricus quercusramuli
AAAAAATTTTCCAATGCATTTTTGGACCACCCTATTATTACATACATACACCCACTGTATTTTATATTATCTCACACATACATTCTTTTAAATTTTTGCAAAGAAATACCCTTCTATATAACATCATATTCACTAATAGTTTTTGAAAAACTAACAGAAACTTCAAAGCTTAAAACCTAAACCCAATATTCGTTACTCTAAAAGTCTATCCCGTTCTCTTCTACCCTTTCCTGAGAGGTCCAGTTTACATTTTTATTGTATTACAGGCGCCCTGTCCAATTTGGAGAAATAAATGCTACCTGAAATTTGACTTCGGATTCTTGTAGTGCTAGCATGTAGAACAGAATATTATATAAATAATATGTTAATATATTATATATGTATATATATATATATATAATAAATAAAAATATAAATAATATAATAATATGATAAATATGTTTGCGACCACGGCGTCGGAAGCACTGTGTGTGTAAACAATGGTTGCAGAAAGATTGCAATAACAGGTTTTTTGTTTATTGTAACTAAACTATATGTTTATCAGGAAAAAAGTGTAATTGAAAAATGTAGGTCTTACAAATATCTAAAAAATGACGTATCGTACATTAAGATTAGTTCATTTGTTTACTTGGAAAAAAATTTAAACCACCCGATTTGGCCGATAGGATCTCAGCAAAAAGTTGATTATTGTCCTCCACAAGAGTTGTGCTCTTAAGTACACTTAGCGGCAAAACGATTTTCAACCATTAAATTGCATAAAAATGGTTTACAAAAGATGTTAAGTTTTCTTCTTATAACAAATGAAATAACTACGTCAATTTTCGTTTTATAAAGCTCAATTTTGTATGAAATATAGAAAAAGAGTTCTACTAATTGTTATAAGATACACGAGGATATCCATTCTAAATTGATTGTTTATAATCGTGTCTGATGCATGGAAAACTTCACAGAAAAGGATCGACGCAGTAAGCGGAGGCGGAGTGGGGGAAGCCGCTCTGACATGCTAGGAGCTCGCGCCGGAATTGAATTCGCGTATTCAAATTGCAAACAGTTTTAATATCTCAGCAACAAATTGATGTATCAAGATGTTTTTTTTTTCAATCTAGACTAGCTTTCTGTGCTGGTTACAAATCTGTTGATTACTTCTCAAAAGAATTATATCTTAATACCTTATGTTTAAAACTGTTTTATTTATCTTCCCTAATTTTTTCAATTATGTATTGTTTATTGGATTAAGTTTTAGTAAAAATCAATTCGTTAGTAAATAAAAAGCTATTGATATTATTTTGAGGTGGTAAAATATTGTCCAGTGTTGGCTGGTTCGCCCTACAGTGGACATTCGATTCTACACCGCGAATCAGAATAGAAAGGTGTTTTTATGAGTACCCCTAAATTATATTTTATACCGACGCTACTATCAGAACAAACAAAAAAGTGATATAATTTCGATTTTGGATAAAATTAGCAAAAATATAATGCCAGTTATTTCGCTCATATTTTAGAACACGCCTTTCAGTATGGACACGTCAGGTGAGGTTAAGATTGCCACCAATCTTGCCTTGTCAAAAGCACGAAGTAAAGAAGTGAAGAAGTACTACTTCTTGGTCAAAAGTACCTAGCTAGAAAATACCTACATAGAAATTGTGCATGGTGAGGTTATGTCTACTTGCGGGAAATTTAAAATTACTCAATATCCTCAATATATAAAAGTCCACTCATTTTTAGGTTATGTTTTTGTTAAAATTTTCAACACTACACGCCGTTGCACATTATCAGGGCCGTGACTCTCTGAAATGAAAGTGACGGAAATGTTGAGTACGGCCGAGGGTGGCGCTGGCTGTACTTTTAGGCCGAAAATTATTCAAATGCATGGGGAAAGTGTGAAAAATGTGAAATTTTATGCCTTTTATATTATAAAAACGGACTGTTTAGATTTTTTTGCTACAGAATTAAGTTTGAAGGCTTTTAGACTGAAATTTTATCAATATTTTTTTTTATGAACGAGAATATTGGGAAATAAGTGCGTTGCTTTTGGATGCAATTCTGCGGTTACGCGAATTGCTCCGGAAAAGTTCAAGTTTACACTGTACCAAATTGCAAGAAAATAATAAAGATCTGGCAAAGATCTATTTTATTGAAAACAATTTATTGACGTTGTTATAAAAAAATTTGAAAATAATTCAAAGTCGTTACAATTGTCTTTAAAGATCGCAATCTTTTTTGTGCACTTTGAAAATAATTTACAAAAACGTGTTGTACATGTTGTAACATGAATTTTCACTTAATATTAATATAGTAATTGCATCAAGTTCTTATCACAAAATTTGAACCCATTTTTAATTCATTTTACAATTGTTTTTAAAATCGCAATCTTTTTTGTTCACTTTTAAAAACGATTGACAAAAAAGTGTTACACTATAAGAAAATTTCAAATTTCAACGAGATATTGAGTAAAAAATATGCAATTAAACTGTTTTTTTGTTGTTGTAAATAACGCAAATTATTGGTAACATGAATTTTCAATTAATATTAATAAGACAATTTATTAAAATTGTTATCAAAAAATTTGAAAACATTTCAAATTCATTACAACTGTTTTTAAAGATCGCAATCTCTTTTGTTCACTTTGAGAGTAATTGACAAAAAAGCGTTGCATTATAAGAAAAATTTAAAATTTCAACGAGATATTGAATAAACATTTTATCGAAAATATGCAATTAAACTTTTTTTTTTGCAAAAAAAAAAAACGCCAATTATTGGTAATATGAATTTTCAATTAATTAACGGCGATACCACGCTGAAAACACCAGTCCCCGTTAGATCACTGAAGTTAAGCAGTGTTGGGCGCGGTTAGTACTTGGATGGGTGACCGTTCGGGGAATACTGCGTGTTGTTGACCCGTCGTGGGTGTGGTGGACCCACACTGGTAGTATTTATCCACCTAGAAACACTACCCGAATCGGGTAGTGAGGCAATGAACTTTCGAGTTCGAAATGCTAATCAATTTTTTTTTTTTATTAATAAGACAATTTAGTTGGTGGTTGGTATCAAAAAAATTGAAAACAGTTTGAATTCATTACAACTGTTTTTAAAAATCGCAATCTCTTTTGTTCACTTTGGGAATAATTGAAAAAAAGCGTTGCACTATAAGAAAAATTTCTAATTTCAATGAGATATTGAGTAAACATTTTATCGAGAATATGCAATTGAACTTTTTTGTAAAAAAAAAAACGCAAATTATTGGTAACATGAATTTTCAGTTAATATTATTAAAACAATTTATTAAAGTTGGTATCAAAAAATTTGAAAACAGTTTGAATTCATCACCATTGTTTTTAAAGATCACAATCTTTTTTCTTCACTTTGAAAATAATTGACAAAAAAGTGATGCACTACAAAAATTTAAATTTTCAACGAGATATAGCGTGAAAATTTTATCGAAAATACGCAATTAAACTTGTTTTTTGGTAAAAAAACGCAAATTATTGATAACATGAATGAAAATCAATGAAATTGGAGGTATTTTTTATCGCAATTAGAATTAAATTTAATTATTAATTGAAGGGTTGCAGTACAGAACTAGATAAGCAACAAAATCAGAATTTTCTAAGGTAGACACATAAAATTCTGCAAAATCGAAATAACCATTTAAAGATAAAACAAAAGTTTACTCCCGAGGAGATAAAAATGCAATTTTTGTTTTTAACAACAAATAAAAACTTACTCGCGAGATATTGAGTTGCTAAATTAGGAGAAAATGAGTTTCGTCAGAAAAAGTTAACGAATTTCGAGTAAATCATTTAAGAATTTGGAGGTTCAAATTTCACGGGGTTTGAAAAATATTTTTGCATAGCGACAAAAAAAATTGTTCTTTAATTTTGAAAAATCATAAAAACTTGCTCCTGAGATATAGGGAGGCTGAATAAGAATAAAGAATTTTTTATAAAAAAAAATTATTATTTTCCGGGAAAATAAAAATTTAGTGTGACGATATTGCACTGTACAGACGATTTTTCGCTGGAAAGTCTATAAAAATATAAATCTTTAGAAATATTCGACATATTTGTAACAATAGATATTTTTTATTATTATAATTAATTTTTATGAACGTCCTATAACGAAACAAAATAAATTATTTTCTAGCTTTAAAAAAAATATATAAATTTTTATAATTTCGTTCAATTAAGCGTTAATTTCAATTTTCAATAATCATTATAAATGGCAATAAAAATAAAATTCAATTGAAATTTACTATTTTCACAGTTGACTATATTTACACATTTCAATGCTAAACATTTAATCTTCACTTTGTAGAGTTATTATTGGTGCTCTGTGAAAAGTGTATTCGTATTTTATCATCAAAATAAAGTTTTCTTCACTTTTCATTAATACTTATCAATTTATTGAATATTTAATATGCTACAAAATATTTTTCCGAGATAAATATATGCAAAAAACGTATTTTAACAATTGAAATCAATTAAATTTGTATTTTCCCCATGCATTTGAATAATTGTCGGCCTAAAAGTACAGCCAGCGCCGCCACTCGGCCGTCTTCAAATCTCATGACACATTTATTCTACAGGTCTTTATAGGAGAGCCATCCCCCTGCACATTATATACTACTGTACATAACCTACATATGTTATTTAAAAATATATGGTTTAAATAATAATAATTTCGAGCATCTGCCTTTCAGAGATGATTGAACTATTAAATGTATTATATTATATTTGTGATAAACATTCAATTACACTACGCTGCAGCTATATTCAAAGTATCAACTGATTCTGTCTTCTGCTATTTTAGTACCAACCTATGAGTGTAAATTATCTAAAACTTTTTACTGAAAATCCACTGTAGGGATGACGCTGGTATCCATAGTAGGACCATGTCGAAAAAAGTTTTTATACTTCTTTCTTCTATTATAATTAAGTATAACATGAAATTCCGTCTTATGATGCACTGTTATAAACTTAAATCATACCAAATGCGCAAATTAGGTTTACTTCAGGCATTTCGCTTTTATTTACAAATGTCCATTGTAGGAAGCTACGAGGGTCGATCAATAAGTCCTTAGAAAAAGATAGAAAAACAAATTATTTTGTGTCGATTTTTTTTATTTTTCAACATAATCTCCTTTCAACTCTATGCACTTTTTTAAACGTTCCTCCAACTTTTTTAAGCCGCCGAAAAAGTAGGATTTCAGAAGGTCTTCAAAAATTGCATCTATTTGGGCGACGACCTCCTAGTTCGTCTTGAACCGTTGTCCGCCGAGCCATTTTTTCAAGTTTGGAAATGAAAAAAGTTACTGGGGGCCAAATCCGTTGAATACGATGGATGTTGTGATAATTCGAATTTTAATTCCATATTTTGGTCATCGAAACTGCGCAGGTGTGTCCCCGACGTGCATTGTCTTGATGGGAGAGGATCTTTTTCTTTCTCAAATGAGGACGTTTTTGCTTGATTTCTTCGCACAACCGGTGCAATAACGACACATAACACTTTTCAGTTATCGCTTGTCCTTCTTCCAAGTAATCGATGTAGACGATTCCACGTACATCCCAAAAAACCGTGGCCATCACCTTGCCGGACGATCACCTCACCGTCCCGAACGATGTTCATCTTTTGTGGATTTACAGCCACGTTTTAACTTATTTACCCAATTTTAAACAGTTGCAAACACAGGAAAGGATGTGCCATGAACCTCATGTAACTCAGCTCTGATCTCTTTCCGTGTTAAGTCTTTTAAATGTAAGTATTTAATCACCACTCGAAACACAGTGTTTTCCATTTATCTAAATCCAAAAAAGTTGTTGGCTTCAATCGACAATAAAAATAGAACTATGTAATGGATGCACGGAGAGACTTTCGATATCAATATTTGGTACACACTGCACCTATAATTAAAATAAAATGTAAGAATTTGGGGATAATCGGGGTACTGTTATAAAGATTCCTACTATAATAAGAGATGATGGTATTTCTGTATGTATTATTATAAACTTGAGCGAGCAAAAATTAGTATTTACGTTTAGAAAAAGTCTTATTTACTGTTTGAGAATATTGTGAGTGTGAAAAAGTGATAACGGTCAATAACAAGTTTTCTAAAAAATATTTTCAATAGTAAATATTTTAGGTAACATAAGTTATAAGAAATGTACGAAATTCTAGTATTTTTAAATATGAATGCGTATTGAAATGAGAGCCGCTAGTAATATCTGCAACCGGGATTTGCGAGAATTCTAAAAGACTATACTAAAAACGCCCGAAAGTTTCCGAGCTGTTCCGTCTATAGCCGAGTACGCGACGACCAGGCCAGCAGACCGACTGCATCCGATTTGTGGCCTGTGATTTCCCGCCAAAAGTTTCAATTATACGCGTTTGTAGTACAAAAATGTTTGTAACTAATGTAGTATGCATTGAAGCTTGAACAAATTTTAATTCGGAAATTATCAATAAAAAACTGCGAAACTTAATTTTTTACACGTTTATGAATTGAACAGTTCAAAGATTTCTGGTTAAAAAATATCAATCCACGCTATCGTTTTAAATGCTCTAAATTAAAACTAATCCTCCATTTCAATTCTCATTAATTAAAATGTTGAAAAATGAAACATGCCCCTCTCCTAACTCAATAAAAACGTTCAAAACCAAAAAGTTTCTCTTCCTATTTAGAAAAACTTGAAAACACAAATTTCCTCCCACTTCTTTAAGAATCATAAAAAAAAAAAATGTCCCTCTTTTAATCCAGAATAAATTGAAAATCCAAATTTCATCCCCTCATACTCAATAAAACTGTATTTTTTTAATTATCCCTTCCAACTCAATAAAAACCTTAAAAATATAAAATGTACTGCCAATTTAACAAAAATTAAAATTTCCTCATTTCAAGCTTGATAAAAATGTTAAAAATACAATACTTCCCATTCTTCCACTTAATACAAATTTTAAACAAAAAAAGTTCCTCTTGCAATTGGGAAAAAAACTAAATAACAAAATTTATTTATTTATATTGATTTTGGTCGTTTCAATTTGAAAATTTTGAATTGTTATTTAACATTAAAATACAAATTTTAACGTTAAAAGTTTAAATTTTTACCATTCAAGGCTACCTGTTTCAAACAATTCAGTTTAAAATTCTTTAGTTTTGAATATTTCATTTATAATTTCTCCTTTTGCAATTTTTGTGATTGAAAACTGTCCAACGGAATGGGTTAAAAATGGAATATTTTAGACTGAGACAATATTTGGATAGGATTCTAAATTGAATAAAAGTGTGTGATTATGAATATATTAATATTTAATTTTCAACGTTAAAATTTGCAAATTTTTAAATTTCAAACAGACTTAGAATCGTATTGTAAAATAATTATTGTACAATTTTTAACACTCGAACTACAGTTCAATTTAAAAAATCATTAATTAATTTATATTTACAGTTGATCAACTTAAAACATTTTTATAAACAATTTTAAATTTCTAACGCTTTTAATTTTTTAATCTTAAAGCCTTCAAAACTAAATTTTTAAATACTTTCAATTAAAAATTTCCGTTTAAAAATGAAGACATAAAATGGAAAAATTGTGAAGTAAAAGATTTTAGAATTAAGCGTTATAAACTGAATGATGCAGTATTTGAAACAGTTAACAACAACTGAACTTAATATTCAAAAAAAGTTGAAATCGAACTTTTTTTAAATTGAATTATATCATGTGATATGGTATTTGCGATATTCCAAGTAATTTCATAAATGGTTATTCTAAGAATTTGTAAAATTCCCTGTGAAAAAATAAATTCACTGTCATTTGTCGGTTTTTCCCGGTTTCAAAAAATTCCTGGTCATTTCTTGGTTTTCGGTCCAGAAGTCACCCCGTAAGCCGTAAGTGATAAGTTCACAATTCTTTAAATTTCAAGTTACTATGAAAATAATTTTAAAAAAATAATTTTAAAAAATATCTAATATGTCAAAGGCATTTTTCGTTAAAAGTTGGATTTTTTTAGTAGTTATTATAATTTTTCTAAAATCTTGTACCATTAAGAAAGCTCTTGTCCTTCTATAAAGTTACTTTCATAAATAAAGGAACATCATTATTTGATTTTATATATAAAAATTTTAATAAAACTAAACTAAAATTAATAAAACTTTTAATAAACTCAAGTAATTACAATTTAACCATCCACAGATATGCTTAATGATAGGGCTTTTTTTAGGTATTATGTAATACTTTGAAGGGATGTAGGATTACAATTGCTATAAAAATTATGATACTTAATACTTGAGTGGCTCCTTATTCAGGAAAATTATACCTTGAAAAAATCTATAGATACCTGGAAAAAACTGGGATTGTCAGAAAATTTTTTTATAGAATTTGAGTAGACGCCCTGAGATAATTCTGAAGATAATATTTTGTAATATTTGTATTGATATGTTTCAACATATAAAATACTCACAAAATATGCTTAATAATAGTATAAACTTCTGTGCTACTGTCTCAAATGAGCTGATAATTACTTTTAAATTTTCAAAAAAAAGTCGCTGCCTGGATTCACTTCCTTATTACTGCTTCTAATTTTGTGTTTGAAATTTTGAAATAATTCTCAAGCAATCTTTCAATTCAGTTCTTAAGTTTCTGAAACCAAATTTTTCATGCAAATGTTAGCCGCGTTAATAGTGTATTTATTTAATTATAGTTTATAAGCATATAAATTATCAATATAAATATATAATAAAGTCCGGGGCACCTAAAATTTTTGACCCAGCACTATTAGTTTCTCACAAGTAGCGATACGTTTCATTGGTTAGTATATAAGGGCAGAAAGAATCATAAGTCTCAGCGTAATGCGTGCGATTTATAGATATAAGATAGTTTTATATATGCGTATAGGTGTTAATATAGGATTCGTAAACAAACCACACTGTAGCCAGCGAGCGTCGTCAAAGAATACACAAAAATATATAAAAATGTATTTGTAGCCTATGTAGTAGTATGCGTTCATACACTTCCACCCGTCTTTCTTTTTGCCATGCGCCAGCGTGAAATACAAAATCACGTGACCCCCATTTTTCGTATAGTGGTTTAGAAAGATTGCAAAGCGTTTGTTTCGTTTCTTTCAAAGCACGATACCAATTTCCGTTATTTTGTGTGTGTAAGAGTCTAATATTCTTACGATTTATTCCAATCAGAAATATTAGTCTGCATTTTCATAGTCACTATTCGACTTTTTTGTAACCGTACCTCGATTATCCCTAAATTCGTATATTTTATTTTAATTATGAATATGCGATAAAAGAAATATTAATACCAAAAGTCTCTCCGTGTGTAAATGAGACTTCAACCGTTGTCTAGTGAGTAATGATGCTTGCTAAAATCAAACTATCTTTGATACTACGAGCGCCATATCTTCGATTTTCTAAGGACTTATTGAACGACCTCGTATCCATTGTAGGGAGGTTCCACTACACATTTTTTCTGACAGACATATAGGTGAGTTGCAATAAATAAAAAACCCGTTTTTGCTATCTTTAATTATTGTTTACACATACAGTGCTTCCGAGTTCCGACGCCGTGGTCGTAAACATATAGGCTTCTGTTCTACATGCTAGCACTGCAAGAATCCAAACTCAAATTTCAGGTGGCATTTATTTTCCCAAATGAGCCTTTTTGGACAGGGCACCTGGACCATTGTTTAAATTAATCAAATCTCTTTGGCTTTAGAGTTTACATTCAAACCCCCTCCCTTATCTACAGCTGCCGAGGACAGGTTTTGCACCATAGTCTTACATAAGGGATCTAGGAATGATATCTCGCTCCGTTTCATGTCCATATGCTCCATAATTATATATCTTAGTCCAGTTCCCCACAAAATCTACAGTCTATTATTTCATATAATTATTATTTCGCGATTTTCCAACCTTCCCACAACGCAGCCTTATACTCATTGGATTTTATACTTAAGACACAGATCCCTGTTCTTCCAATAACATTCTTAAATTCGTTTTATTTCTGCCTAAAACTGTTCAAATCATGAATTTGTTTATAATAATTGTTGATAAATTTAACAAAATATATCTGATGACAAAAATACATCAATATGCTTCACAGGCAATAAGATTCGAAGACAATCGGAAGAAAATTCGGTTCGTTTCTGCCTAAAACTGTTCAAATCATGCATTTGTTTATAATAATTTTTGATAAATTTAGCAAATTATATCAAGACAAAAATATCTAAGACAAAAATACATCAATGTGCATCACAGGCAATGAGATTTGAAGACAATCGGAAGAAATTCGTTTTATTTCTGCCTAAAACTGTTCAAATCATGCATTTGTTTATAACGATTGTTGATAAATTTAACAAATTATATCAAGACAAAAATACATCAATGTGCATCACAGGCAAGGAGGTTCGAAAACAATCGGAAGAAAATTCGGTTTGTTTCTCAATAAAACTGTTCAAATCATGCATTTGTTTATATTATTTGTTGATAAAGTTAACAAATGATATCAGATACCACATTTTCATGATAACATTTCACTTCGCTGCTCTGAACGAGCGATTTCGATGCATAAATATACTTCACAAAAACATAATCCATCATACTGGCTATTTGTTGCAAATATTTGTTTATAACAAATAACTTGACATTTCAACAAATTTTTTTCTTTCACCGACCCATGTGCATCAAACCTGAGGGCTGATGCCACTGAGAAAAATTTTCACAGAGAATTAAAAAGAAAAATTCAAAAAATCATCATTTTTTCGCTCTTCGCAGCTCTTTAAAAATTTAAACAAACAAAAATTCAAAAATCGGCCTTGACAGATTACTTGAGAATTTAATTCTGAATTTTTTGAAAAAAAATTGAAAATCGATGAAGAATTGTGACCTACAGTTTATTTTGAGCACCGTTTTTTCATTTCGCCCCACAGTGTGACTGTGTGAATGCTCCACACTTGGTGAAAGATTTCCAAGATTTCTAAATGTTCCAAGAGTTCCTCAAAGAGTTCTCTTAAGGCTTCCAGCGCAGCGATCTGAGATTTCTCAGTGACTAGCCCCACGGTTAGGAATTAGTAGCTGGGTCTCGGATATGAGAAAAATTCATCGAATATTGATGTATTTTCGTAAATAATCTGCGAACTTGGAGAAATAATTAACGAATTCGATGTGAAAATTCTAAAACGGTTCATCACTTTTTTCGTGAATAATTACAGAACTATCACAAGTGATTGGGAAAAAATTCCCAGAGAACTCACGAGCTTGCCTGACAAACCTGAGAACTGGGAAGTAGGTTCGCCTGCACGTGGCCCGCACACACGCTCGCCGAAACGCGCAGTGCGTATTTGCGCGTATATGTGTGGTTCAAGTTCGTCTGCTGTGTGGATAGAAGTTTTATAAAACCTATATTATTTGGCCTCGACGGCTGCGCGTGTTTACGAACTCTTGGTTTATGTTTAGAAACTGGTGAGTCAGCCGTCTTTGAGGTTTGGAATCCTACGAGTTACGAATTTATAAAGTAACATCAATGAGCCGCACGTAGCTACAAGTTCGTAACTTTTTTGCGGACGAATTTTTTCCGTGTATACTTTTTATGAACAGACTTCACGATATACTTTGATCTATACATTATACAGTTTTTAAAATAAAATTTTTCTCATTACCTTATCAAACGCCTTTTTGAAATCTACAAAAACCCAGACTGAGATTTTTTTGTATAATATATATAATTTTAAAAAAAGTTAAACAACCACCGCAGGGTACCACTAAGAGCAACTGCCATCTAAAAAAAAAATGTCAATAGCCCCCAGTAGAACCGCGGTAAAATACATCT